>JAMPIV010021412.1:185000-331067 GCA_024509875.1 Oreohelix idahoensis
CCTCCTTTTTTTTTTCCCTCTTTTTCATTTTTTTTTTTCTCCCCTTTCTTTCCTTTTTTTTTCCTTTTTTTTTTCCCCCCCCCCCAAAATCTTCCCTTTCAAAACCTTCTTCTTTCTCCTCAAATCCCCCCCCCCTTTCCCTTTCTTTTTTTTCTCTTTTCCCCCCCTTTTTCTCCTCCTCCCCTCCTTTTTTTTTCTCCCCCTTTTTCCCCTTCTTTCCTCTCTCAATTTTTTACCTTTCCCTTTTTCACTCCTCTTTCCCCTTTCTTCCCCTTCTTTTCCTCCCACTCACCCCCTTTCCTTCCTCCTACCCCCTCCACTTTTCCCTTTTTCTCTTTTCCTTCCCTTTTTTTTTTTTCCCATTTTTTTTTCTTTTTTTTTTTTTTCTTTTTTTTTTTTTCTCTTCCCTTTCCTTTTCCTCCCTCCCTCCTCCACCCCCTTTTCTTCTTTTTCTTCTTTTTCTCATTCTTCTTTTTCTTTTTTTTTTCCTTTTTCTTTTCCCCTTTCCCTTCCTTTTTTTCTTTTTTTCCGTTTTTTTTCCCCCTTCTTTTTTTTTTTCTCCTCCCTCTTTCTTCTTTTTCCTTCCCTCCCCTTTCTTCTTTCCTTTCTCTTTTTTCAACTTTTTTTTTTTTCCCCTCCTTTTTTTTTTTTCTCTACCCCCTTCTTCCCCTTCTTTTCCTCTTTTCTTTCTCCTCTTTTTTTTCCCTTTCTTTCTTTTTTTTTCTTTCTTTTTCCTTTTTTTTTCTTTCTTTTTCCTTCTTTTTTTCCTTCTCTTCTTTTTTTCTCTTTCTCTTTTCCTTCTCCTCTTTCTTTCTTCTTTTTCCCCCTAAACTCCACTTCATAGCTACCCTTTCAACTTCCCTCCTAATCTCCCCCCAGCCAATTTCCCCCTTCCTTTTCCTTGATAACTCATCTTCGCCTACCTCTCCTACTTCTACCCCTAGTGTCGAACTCCTACTTCCAAAACCCTCAAACTTCTTTCCTACTTGTATCAAATCTTCCAACTGAAGAAAACCTCACCTCATCCAACTCTCAAACGAAAATCCCTACATCAACAGTGTTGACCTCTCACCCCTTCACTCAAAGTTCACTCCTCCCTTCACATTCTGCTCTCCTCTTCTCTTACTCACTCTGTAATCTAAATCACTTTTTCCTTATACTAATTGTTGGGACAGTCCCAACCAAGAATCGTCAATTGCCTCCTGCACAACAACCAAGGCATTGACACATCCCGTCAACTCCCATAAACATTATCTGTCCTTTCACTGGACTCTCAAAAGGGAACCTCAACTCATTTCTTAAAACCTGGCTTCTTATCAACAGGCACTCCAATTCTTGCTTCCAAACAGACCAAAATCTTCTTCCCCTGATTTTCCTTTTTTATACTTTTTTTCGTTTTGACATCCTTACTCCTGGAAACCAAAATGCCCGCTCGATTCAAGTCCAATTCTCCCTCTCAGGACAATCAAAAATTTCTACCCTCATACTCCTTCTCAGAAATCCCCCAACTCTCCCCTAACTTAACCTGCCCCCCCCCCCCATCCTCCAAGCCTTTTAATCCCACCCTTCTAAATAAGAATCCCATCCCCCCTTTCCACCTCCTTGAAACTCTCTCCATTTCCCTCAGTACCTTCTGTCCAGGAGACAACCCTGCAATCCACTTCACCCTCATCCGAGCCCAAAACTCAACACGCAGAACAGGGAAATCCAAGACCACAATGACATTCCCTCCCTTCTCCTCTAAATTTCCTATTTCTGAAGTAAACAACCCTACAGACCCAAATTTCCCTATTCACTAACTTAATTTCAGCAATCCCCTTCTGTTCCTCTGATCCATATTATCCCAAATCCCTCACATCTCTTAACCCTCTTTTTCCTCTATTCATCTCTAGTCCTCTGACGTTCATAACTAATGACTCCCATCTCTTTTAACTATCTAATTGCTCTAACTAAGGGAAATCATAATCTGCTAATTACTCTGATTTCCAAAAGCATTCCAAGTCACCAAGGTATACAAACTCTCCCTAGCAAATGATCCTTTACCCTCCTAGGAAAACTTTTTAAAGATTCAATTCAACCCAGACAACATCTTTCTATTACATCCAAACCAACACTCCTTGTTCCTTTCGAATGCCCATACCACACTCCTTAGATCGTTTTAAACCTCATAACAACCACACTTCCCACACATCTACTGTTCGAAACGTTCCTAAAATTTCTAAAACATCTCCAATGCAATCCCAATCAACTAACAGAGAACCCAATGTCACCTACCCAACCATCTAAAACTAATCCACCTCTACCAATCCCCACTTTATCTACTTAACAATTCAAACCCACAGTGTAGACTTCCCAACACCTCACTCCCCTACATTCTAAAATGGGTCCCACCCCCTGCTAGTGAGTTCAAAATCCTCCCGAAACTGGTCACCCCCCCTCACTCCTGGACCCTTCCTTCTAACACTTTCCCCTACCATGTCATCTTTTTCTACCCAACCTCCCACTTCATGTACCTTCTCCAATCAGAGGTGGACTCACCCCTCATTGCAAGAGCAAATAAATGCGTTGGTGCAGACAGGCGGACCAGCTACAGTATGGCTCCATGCTTCTTTAGAAGCAAAAAAGGAAATAATGATGACTTACTGATGTTCATCTTAGAGCCCTTGGTTTATACTGCCGTAAGTAGACGTTATTTGGATTTCAGTTACATTCCTTTTTTTATCTTGTTTACTTAATTTGTTCTTTATCATCATCATCAGTACCATCATCATTATCCTCGTCGTCCTCATCATATTTATCATCATCATCTTCTTCTTCTGCGTTTTTTTTTCTTATTCTTCTTCTTCTTCCACCTCCTCCTCCTCTTCTTCTTCTTCTTCGTTCTCATCGTCATCTTCTACTTTATTCTCCTTTTTCTTCGTCGTCTTCTTCATCTCATTCTTTTTCTTGTTGTTCTTCTTCGACTTGTACCACTTTCGATTCAGTGTTAGAAACGATGGGCCCACCGGCGTGTGGACATGTCCCGAATTCCCACCAATGTTCTGATCACAATTGGAATCCAGTAGGGAATCTTCAGACACTCAGATTTTATAGTTAAAATTTCGCCCACACGAAATTAAACCTCGCTAGTTTATTTTTGCTGAAACCAGTCAAAAAGCAGTGCGTCTTATTTTAGTAAATGTTCCACCTTCATATCGTGATAATTATTGGCATGGTCATGTATGGTAATGTAACTAATTATTACCTTTACCGGAAACAATTATATCATTTGCCTTGCCCTAATTCTCTAATCTTGTAATCTTCTCTTTCCATCTTTGTTAATTCAGACAAGAGATCGTGCTGGTTTTAATTATGGCATATCTCCCGGTGTCCTACTACTTCAGTTTTGCTGTAATTAAAACGAACTTAGGAGTTGCGTTCTTTCCTGCAAGTTATGCCTGAAAATTAACCATTGTTTATTTTTTACATAGCCATCTTACACCCATGCTGACCGGAACAAATACGTAATCATAGTGTTTGCCAGACAGCTTAATTTTGTATCTATCAAAACAAGTCAGTTGCCGTTCTGGTGTAAATAAAAGGTCGCTGAACAAACAATCCTTCCCTATGGTTTAATCGTTGACTTTAGTATCCGCAAAAAGAAAGATAAACATGTCCTGAGCTGTTAAGCCCTAAAACGCGGGAGTGCTTAGAGTGCTCTTCCGAGGATAAGATAGTTATTGGTACATGCAGGCGAAAAAAGGAAGTTAATGACAGGTGAATACTGACGTAGCGGAGTGTAGTAAAAGGATAGACAAGAAACATGAACGGATGAATAAGGCATTCTGCGACAGAACTTAAAACAAAAAAAAACGTTGAATATATAATCTTAAAGAACGTGTTTTCGGTCTTCCATATACAATTAATCTCGTTAGTGCTGTCATGATAACGAAAAAAAATCGCAGACAAGCATGCTTAAGTCCATCAAATCAGGAGATTATCCTACACCGACTAGCTACGGAAGTAAATTACACTATCCTCCATGTTGGCGATACACGTCGAATGAGGCTTCCAGTGTATATGCTGCCAGATTATCTGACAGTCTTTAAAAAAATAAAAAAGTAAACCTGTGTGCAACTTCTGTAGCCAATTCATTCGAAACAATAACAATCACTCTATCAATCAATACCCTTTAGCTCCCCAAGAAAAAAAAAATAGAAACAATAACACTATACTATTTTTATTTTAATCGGCTAGCAAAATATGCTGAAGCTGAATATTTGCAAACTGATATTAACAATATATATATATTCATTCTGAGGGGTGATATTCCGCTCTTTTACAAGCTACTATTTGAAGACCAGTAGTCACGTGTCGATTGCAAAATTTTCCTCAGGGGTAGAAAACAACAGGGTCCATACCAAGCTGGAATGCTATTGATATTCTCATTACTGTAATCAGCCATGAATGCTAACCGACATGTTTTCCACACGCACACAGATTGGAAAGGGGAGAACGAGAGAGAGAGAGAGAGAGAGAGAGAGAGAAAGAGAGAGAGGTGCTAAAGGGGAAAAAGAAAAATAGAGAACAATTGTATTCTTTTCAACAAAACCATAGACGTATGCGAGCTGTTTCCATGAAATAGGGAATTTATTACTTTCCCCCCACCACGAACGAACGAAATTTTTTTCCCAAGGGTTAAGAATTGGGCGCGCAGGCCCGTCTAACTTTCTGTCCTTTCACTAAAAGTTTCGAGCATGTTATACATGGACATAACATTCAAACTAAGCCTTACAAATGTCATTAAAAGAAGCTCGCATTGAAACTGTGTTAGTTGGCGAGGGCTGTCCGGAAAAGAATCGGCCATAATTAATTTTAGAAAAACCGTTTGCGCGACATCGATGTAACTTGGCAGCCAAATAGAGTGGCCTGTTATGCACATACATGTGCAATGTTGACGTTGCTGCACCAGTCAGTGCGACCGTTAAAAGCCGTTTAGTGAACATGTGCACTGTGTGGTCGTCGCATTCAAAATATAGAACGAGATATTTCTGTACAAGAATTTTGAAGTAATGTTGGAACCATTAAAAATGAAAGTTGCAAAGATAACCATCAGATTGTCGTGAATCTGTACCAACATAACTTTCATACTTTATTACCAACAGGTCTTTGTGATTTCAAATTAAACGTTGCGATCCTCATCAATATCATCATCACCATCAATATCATCATCACCATCAATATCATTATCACCATCAATATCATCATCACCACCAATATCATCATCACCATCAATATCATCATCACCATCAATATCATCATCACCATCAATATCATCATCACCATCAATATCATCATCACATATAATTTTTTGTCATGATGAAGTTGCGAGCATCATGCACAATCTCATATTAGTCGCCTGGTACGACATGCCGGAGGGAGCAGTATGCATATTCTTTCTTTATCTCCTCACAGATCCCTGGAAACTACACGTAGCAAACGTTGCAAGAGGATTCTATGCCAATAATTTTACATCTGTATTTTTGTAAGCTTCATCAGACGAAAGTTTAAGTGTATTAAAGAGTGATTATCTACAATTAGAGCTAAAGGTCTTTTATAATTGGACATGCGCCCTAATATATATAACTGACTAGGTTAAACGGGACGTGCCTCGCCAAATTTTATTTAAAGAAAAAAAAAGTGTACAAAGAAATCTGAACCACCACTTTAATCTGAAGAGAGCTCACGTGACGGCTTCTTGCTGAAGCTAACGGACAATTCGTGTCATGTGAGCCCACCTTTAGTCTGGCGACCCAACAAAAGGCCACCGACGTACACCCACAACATGAAATCTAACGCCACCAGGCGTTACACTCCCTCGTACATCTACTGCACAGATTCCTTGCAACATGAGAGAGTACCCTTAAAATAATAATGTGTGCGTAAAAGTTTCCACATTCTTTTCATTACGATACTTTTTCAAATAAGAATAATAATAATAATGAAGAATTATTAAGAAACTCTATATAGAGTGTAGAACACGATACTATCTGATCATCAGAACAACCCCCTTGTCAGACTGGTATTTCGACTTCTTGGTTATGACTTTCAAGTGTCAGCCTTCTGTTGTTTTTCCTTGCTTTAGGAATTGAACACATTCCCCCTTGACTGCACCTTCCTAATTCACTCCTGATTTTATCCATTCTACCATCTTGAAATTAACACTTTTGTTGTATATAAATTATTGTCATGGAATCGCTACTTTTTCAAATAATAATAATAATGAAGAATTATTAGGAAACTCTGTACAGAGTGTAGAACATGATCATCAGATGCGCCCCCTCGTCAGACAGTTGTTTCGACTTCTTGGTTGTACATCTTTCAAGTGTCAGCCTCATGTTGCCTTTTCCTTGCGCTGGAAGTGGAACACACTCCTACAGATGTTTTTCCTTCTCTAGGAATTGAACACATTCCACCTTGACTGTACCTTACTAAGTCACTCCTGATTTTATCCATTCTACCAATATGAAACAGTTACGAAATTAACAATTTTGTTGTATATAAATTATTTTCATGGATTCCAAAGAACCATGATATGACAATATCACCAATGTGAAACTGATGGAAAGAACCATGATATGACAATATCACTTATGTGGAACTGATTGAAAGAACCTGTCACATAATTATTAGGTCCAACTCTTTTCCTCTCCGGTAGTATTAAGTTACATTTTTGTGTGTAGTCAATTACTTGAAATTAGCGTGGTCGCCCATTTCTTTCTCTGCTATCAAGCAGATATTAGCTATTTTCTTATCAATTTTACACTCCTTTCAGTGATAATTGATCATGTTTGCTTTGCACTTCTTGGCTTTGCTAAGATTAAGACGCAGGAGGACCCGGTAAATTTTCGTATAGTGACAGCGTGTCATGTTTACCTAGGAGTGCCCCGCGATAAATTATCGACCTGTCGGATGCACTCGGTGGAAATGAATGACGTAATCATTTCCTGTACGCATTGTTACAAAGACATTACTTTAGGTGAAAGTAAGATTTTGCATTTGAGAAAACATTGCCGAGAGAGTACAGGATATTTTCATTCCATATTTGGGAGAAATGACCTTTGCAGTAACGCGCAGAAATTTCCATGTGGAAATAATTTGAATTACCTCACAAATCACGCATGTTTTGAAACGATTGGCCGGTTTTCGAAATAGAGGAACAACCAAATTCCTGATTGGACCCTGCCTAAATCGTAACAAAGTAGACGAGTGCAATATAACCTGAAACTTTAGCCAGCTTAGAGCACTGTCAAAATTCACCTCGCGCCAAGAAGACAACCAGACCGAGCCAAATCTGACACTTTAGCCAGCTTAGAGCACTGTCAAAATTCATCTTGCGCCATAAAGACAACCAGACCTTGCCAGAGGTAAGAATAGTATCAGACTGAACATTATAGGAGCATACTGAGGACTTAGAACCCAAGAAAACGCTACCATTTTTACACGGAAAACTGGAATCTTAGGAAACTATAATACAAAGTCAAAAGGGGGAACTTCTTGTTAAAATAACAACACGACAGACCACGTGTAAGAGGCCTCGTCAAGCTGCCTTAAACTATTTCTCTGAGCCTGCAGTCTGTGAGCCAAAAGGTTGGCTTGGTGGTACCAGTTCAGGGTACTATTTATGGAACAAGTGAGGGTATAAGTGGCCAGAAGTGGACGCTAGACACCATCATCAGATGGGTCTTAGAGACGCGGGACCATCTTTGCAGTCACTCCCTGATTCTACTTGGAACGTGCTGCAACTCTTAATCTTGACCAGGGACGCGAGCGATACAATCACCTATCTGCAAAAAGCCAAAACACCAGCGGGAGCAGAAACTCCAGCAGCTAAGTGTACAAATAAAAGCTGCAAAGTGAAACTTCCCCTTATATTAATCCCCTTTAACATTATATGATGATGACCAATTTTTGTTAAAGATTTATTCAATTTTTACTAACTGTTAAAACCTAACTGATTATTACATTTTTTACTGATATCTATCCAAATTTAAAGTTGATTTAATCATTTTGAATGTGTTGTATCCGTATGTCTCAGACAATTTCTTAAATACACTTAAACAGAGCTAAATAATAATAAGAGGAAATTCGCTGAATTAACTCAGCTGGGGGCTTGAACGAGCTAGCGATTTATAAGATAACTCTATCCTTCACAAAAGTAGACAGCAGATACTAGAGTTCACGTGCTCAGCAAATGCAGCATTGTTCTCGTTTTTCTGAATATCTTGTGATCACACCCTGGAGGTAGAAGCATCATTATCCTTCTACCTACAACTCTGCCAAGAGTAATATTGTGCGAAGGTAGACACCATTGAAGACCCACATCAGTTACTCTTGATTTTTGGCCACTGCTGGACCACTACTGCAGAACTAAGGGGAGGCAAACCGTGACAGAACCATGATATGACAATACCACTCACGTGGAACTAATGGAAAAAGAACCATGCTATTACAATATCACTCATGTGGAACTGATGGAAAGAACCATGATTTGACAATATCACTCATGTGGAACTGATGGAAAGAACCATGACATGACATGATCATTAATGTGGAACTGATGGAAAGACCCAGACAAACACCAATGGAACAAGAGATGAGAAGACGATGACGTTGGATAAGGCAAACATTAAGAAAACCAGTTGATAGCATTACAAGGCAGTTTATTTTTCTGGAATCCCCAGAGTAAGCGAAATAAAGGAAGATATTAACTGCACACACACACATTGAGAAAAGTACTGGAGACAAGACATGATAAGATGTTGAACGGATGGCACAAGACAGGAAAGCTTGGTGATACATGTGATACACGGGGAGCTGAAAGCTACTGATTGATCGATACAGAAAGTTCTAGATATTGATTGATTGATACAGAAAGTTTATATACTGATTGGTTGATATAGAAAGTTTCTTATACTGATTGGTTGGTATAGGAAGTTTTATATACTGATTGGTTGACACAGAATGTTTTATATACTGATTGGTTGATATAGAAAGTTTCATATACTGATTGGTTGATACAGAATGTTTTATTTACTGATTGGTTTATTGTCGTAGATTACCGATAGGTGATTACGAACAATGTTAGGTCCCTTCTGAATAGAACTGACAAATGTGATGACGCAGTGCGAGATAAGGTAAACAGATAGATTTCACTAGTGAGTTGGTGAAAAGGTAAAGTCTGTCCCTGGATTTGAGGAAAAAACTACTCTAGTCCTGCCTATCGGTTACGACTAAAAAAAAATTGTTGTTCCGACAGTTCCCTTTCTATATATTAATATATATATATCCACCACTCACATACACACACACAGATAAGTGACGACAATTAGACGCACAAACGTGAAAACTATACTAATGGAATGAGGGTGTTGGGACAAGCTGACCAACACAGAAATTACAGTTTATGTAAATTTTATTTACCATAAAGAAACTTCACAACGTATATATATTATCATATATCGAATATAAGAAAATCATAGGGGTACAGAATTAATAAAGAAATAGACCCATAAGTACTATCCCCCCCCCCCCCTTCCCCGTTGAGACAAGATCCCACAAAAAAAAGAGAAGTTAATTAACCCCCCAGAAGGTCAAAAGATTAGCACTATGGTATAGAATTTGCTTATACTGTAAAGAACAGATATTTACGTTATTCTATTTCTGAAAATTGAACAGTATTAGCAAAACACAGTAAGAAATATACAAAGTGAGTACATGGATTATACAATAAAAGAGTTACTCATTCCTGCTTTCTTTCTTTCCATACAACCGTGGCCACGTTCATTCGTTCTTACCTAATACTTGATTTGCAACCTCTGGAACAATCTTTAGGACACACGCACACAGCAAATCCAGTGTTATTTTGGCAAAGAAAACCCCAGCTCCTCAAAGACAGATTCAATCCACTTCTCCGGGGAACGTTCACTTTGTTACTTTCATTTAGCATTTCTGTTTATGTCTCATTAATTAGTCCAGGTAAGAAATGTAACAGTGCTCACAGTGTCAGTAGCTTGAGATTTCTTCTTCTTCTTCTTCCTCGTTCGTCCTGAAAAGGATGTTGGTTGCGTTGGGTCTGTTTACAGCGAAGCTGCGATATCTGCGCCTTTCGGCCGACACATCCGACTTCAGCACGGCATTTTTTGGGACCGGGTTTGCCTTCCCTCTTCGATCCCTACTCTCTCAGCCAGACTGCAGTAATGCAGCCTGTTTCCAGGACCACCACTTGGAGGTGGAGTAGGGTCTTGGTCAGCTCTGGTTCGCTGACCCTGACGCAAGCAGTCAAGCTATGGGTCGCTGACTGCATTCTCTGTTGCTGCGTCTTTGGGTCCCGCTTGAGATTTCCAGTACATAGGAATGTCAGGTCGGTAACTTCTCTCAGTATAAAAATTCCTTGTCACACCACAAATGGTCAAACGTCGGGAAATGTTAATGTTGGTGATGTCGCCACAACGGGCTGAATGTAAATGAAATTGGGAAAAAGAAATCTGGATCTATAGGCCCATTTACAAAGTCACTCTTAAGGTTCTTTGGGTTGGTACTCTGTCTCTTTCTGGGTGTAAACACGCAGCCAGACAGGTTCACCTTTGAAGACCCAGATACTAAGTAAAAATGTTCTTTTGTATGGTTATTCTCAGATTTATATGGAAGCCGTAGGCTTAGACCGCTGGTAGGTTTTGGGTTTGACCCAGTACTGTGTATAGGAAGAAAAAAGGCATACTTCTTAACCATCATAGTATTCTCAATCCTATTCTAACCCGCGAAAAATATAATATTATTTATCCACTTCGGTTATTTAACTTTAATTGAAAGCCACAAGTGTATCTCATATTTTATCGTTTAATAAAAGTCCCCCGTGAAATAAATTCTAGTCATTTATAAAATTAATCATCATGAATTATAAATAAATATATATTTCGTCAATACTCATAATGAACAGTGCATGTACTAGTTGATTAAAATATCCCTTACTGGTTAAATAGCAATTAATTAAATCGACGCTACAGCAGGAACAATTTACCTATAACTCATTTTAATTCGCCAGCCAATAAGCACAAAAATCCTAGTGGAATAAAATGACGGACTTAACCATTAAATCACTCTACACAGAAATATCTTAGTGAAATAAAATACGGACAACAATTAATCACTCAAACTCTAGTATAGTATTTACCACAAACATAGAAATTAAACAACTCCAACGAAAACTTAGTAACTCCAAATAGTAAAATGGATTTAGAAATCGCAGCTGGATGTCTCAAAAATCTGTGGGTACTGAATAAATTGAGTTTGAAAGCTGGACTTTATATATTAAAATGGTAGAAAAGTCGCTGACCAGTGTTACACCTAACACCTTTGGGGATTTCTGTGTTTCAGATTCTGAATGAAAGGAAATATTGACACCATCGCCGCCGAGCAGACGTGGTCCCACGATCAAATCGTCTCTTGATCTCGTCGGTCCGTGGCTTAATTACGTTACACGGACGAACGGATAAGGGGAGTAAATTGTAAATTATCTGCCCTTGGTTTTCAGATTAAGTCCCCCTGACCAGTGTCTACCGAAAGCTAAGTCTTAATTTCATTAGCTTATCTCCCCCTTTGCCAAAAATACGACTTTTTGAAATAGTCGCCCCTTGGTTCTCTACAAATCCACCATTCCCGTCCCCTCTCTATGCGTTCCGATCCGTCTGACTGCAAACGTTCCTTGTGCCTATTTGACCGTAGAGAAAGACAAAAAATATATGCGTGGCTAAATTAAGAGAGAGAGAGAGAGAGAGAGAGAGAGAGAGAGAGAGATCTAAGTGTAGGAGTGTTTTACGTTAACACCGTGCATAATTAATAAGGATGCCGGTGAAAGACAGGTGGAAGAAAAAATGTAGATATATGAAATCTATTTTCATAATATCCTTTGTCACATTGATATATAAAGTTTTATATACTGATTGGTTTATATAGAAAGTTTTATATACTGATTGGTTGATACAGAAAGTTTCATATACTCATTGGTTGATATAGAAAGTTGTATATACTGATTGGTTGATGCTTCTTCTTCTTCGTTCACCCTCAGATGTCAACTTGAATAAGTTCAAAGAAAGCAGTAGTCAGCCTGATGCTGTTGATATCTCCGTAGATTTTCTCCAGGAATGGTACTGGTGATGGCCATATGCGTTTTCTCTGTTCCCCATATGTTGGGCACCTTTGAAGCAGATGTTTGGCAGTCATTTTATCAGTGCCACAGTCACACTCATCAGTAGTTCCTATCTTTAATTTGTTGAATAGATGGTATCTCAATCTGTTATAACCTGTGCGAAGTCTGAAGATTACCACTTGTTCACATCTGCTGAGCTGGTAGTACGGATCATTTTTTGTGTGTGGCCTGGATGCTCTTCTTCCCACTTGTGCCTGTACCTGCGCTTGATAAAACTCTTGGCCTCCTCATAAGTTATATTTGTGTCAAGTTGAGGTAGCTTTCCCCGTTCCTTTGCCAATCTGTCAGCCTCTTCATTTCCAGGGATGTTGCAGTGAGAAGGGATCCACTGTATCCCGACTCTTTTGTATTACTGACATAGTCTGTGAAGTGTTACTCTTAGGTCATCCAGTTCAGCATTACTTTGACTTTTCAGCGTTGTAATCACTGTCAGCGCATCTGAGAAGATAGCTACTGGTCTCTCTGAGCTTTCTTCTGTCACTAGAATATCTGATGCAGTTTTTGGGGCCTCTGCCTCTGCTCTGAAAATGTCCCTGTTGCGACTGCTATCTTTTTTTGTGTGCCATTGCTTAAGCTCAGGAAGACTCCTCCACCCCCATCTTCTGTTGCATTAGGTGCTGATCCATCTGTGTACGCATGGATCCAGGTGTTTCTTGGGTAATGTTTCTCTGTATATTTTGTGGTTAGGACTCTCCTTTCTGTTTCATTTTGGCTGTTCTTTCTCTCAATACCAGGAATGTTTTCTATCATTTCAGGGAAGCACTGTTGTTTCCAAATTGGTAGCGTGTGTGCAATACATATTGACGTAGCTGTGAATATTGCGTTTATGGGGTCTGCTCTTATCTTTGTTTTGACTGTCTCTACAAAGTTGGATTTGTTGATACAGAATGTTTTATATACTGACTGGTTGATACATAATGTTTCATATACTGATTGGTTGATGCAGAATGTTTAAATAATGATTGGTTGATACAGAAAGTTGTATATACTGATTGGTTGATACAGAAAGTTTTATTTCCTGATTGGTTGATATAGAAATTGTTATATACTGATTGGTTGATATAGAAAGTTGTATATACTGATTGGTTGATACAGAAAGTTTTATTTCCTGATTGGTTGATATAGAAAGTGTTATATACTGATTGGTTGATATAGAAAGTTGTATATACTGATTGGTTGTTGTAGAACATTTTACATTCTGATTGGTTGATAAAGAAAGTTCTAGCTACAGAAAGTTTTAGAAATTCATTGGTTGATACAGGAAGTTCTAGATATTGATTGCTTGGTACTGTGACGTGGAAATGTAAATAGTGATACCGAAATCTGACAGCCTTTGCTTTCCCATTTAATGCCTACCATCTGCTAAAGCAAAACCACGCAATTTCTGACTGTCTGACTCACATCGTAATCCACGCCTCTTTTTGCCTACTTGACCTTACCAAACGAGCTTGCGAGCTTGTTTACAAACTCCGCAAACTGTCATTTATTCGGGGGAGCGAATCACGTTTGCTTACTTGAGATTCTCACGCAAACTGATTTGTCAATATTATGATAACTGGCAGATAGCACGTGCAGAACACGTGGGAGGTAACAGCTTTTGAAGTTTCTCCACGAGGGGAGCAAATCCTGTGATGTCGATACATTCAGGGAAAGGTATCTCTTTGATCTCGTGAAACAGGAAAATTCGCAGACCGGAGCCCGCTACATAGACTAATCTCTGTTGTCGTTAACAGCGGCCGACAAAAGCGAACGAGGACCCTTGATCGGGGGAATCAGTTTCCTCAATTTTTGCTACGCACGAGAATTGCGAAAAGTAACAGCCTTCTGAGATCAAAATACTGTGGTAGGGTGGGCGAGATGATGATGATGATTATATTGTGATACGTTTGATCACTCTCTTGTCACACTCGCACCGACCCGAACAACAATAAAACTCTTGATTCTAGAGGCAGGGGCTGTATTTATTTTTACAACCCATTCAGGGACTAAGCAAACATTAAACAAATAAACTAGCAAACATAACAAAACAAAACACCCAGCATGTGCCCGATTGCTAGTGTGCTCAAGGCATTTACAGCTTGGCTCTGTGTGTCTTACTTCGTCTGTTCTCACTGGGCGGCTGTGGCAAAGTAGGCCCGCTTTTTCTTTTATAAGCCCAGGTCGAATCACTCAATTTACTGCGCGCTGCGCGGATTAATTTAGCCACTTAAATGACACTCGCGATTTTGCTTTACCAGGCCGACAACAGAAATATACACAACTATTTCTAGAGCAAAAACACAATTCTACACCACAACTTAATTTTAAGGCATTATTATGGCCTTTTCATCAATCTTGAAGACTTTTTACATACTAGCGTGCTGCGCGCACTTCTAAAATACATGGGCGATAAATCTGCCCAAAAACAGGAAGGGGGCGGGCGTCTCCTTTTCGGCCCATCACAATACGATAAACCGCGTTTGCCTCCAACCATTATCAGTTGTCGCTCAGATTTTTTGGATAATCTAGCTCGTTATTCTAGAGCCATTGTGAAAGTGTGTTATTAGCATTTCGTGGAGATTGTTACATTTCTGATTGTGGTAATAAAATTAGCATTTGCGTGATTTGATGTGTGAAGTTAACCATTATAATTTCCTGGGATTTTCTAGGTGTTAAGACTAGCGAATTAAATAACGCACAGCTGTTTTTATTCCAGATGTTTCAGTTGTAATGTAAATTTAATCACCCGCTATCACTCAGAAAGAGTTGGTTTAGTTGACTTATAAATACACTAGGCGAATGATAATTGACGGAATACAATTCACTTTTAATTCATTAAGTGTAATAATATAAGTGACTAGTGTAATATCATGTGGCGAAACAAATAGCTAGTAACTACAAGCGATATTTGTATAAGCGCAAGATTGGTTAAAGATTAAATAATAACTGACCAGACAGGATAGGCTAGACATAACGAGCGCCTTTTAACTTAATCAGGGATGATGGAGAGGATGAGAGATGTCTCGTCCCCTCCGTGTGTGTATATATATATGTAGATATTATTAGCAGTAAGTGTTTCATAATGTTCTTATATCCTTTAGTCAACTTGTTCAACAGCGACCAGCGTTTTTTTACTTGGCCATATCTTGGGCCGTATCTCGACTTTTTTACTGAGTGGAAGTAAAGCTGTCTTTTGCTGGCTGTCGCGTCCCCAAGTTTCAGTTGTGAACAGGACGGGCCACAGAGACGAACGAACATTGTAATAAGTAAAATTTTAACGGGCACTAATCAAATACCCAGATATATTTTCTTGCATTTTATCAGCCCATTGTGGTAAAATAACAATAACTGTTCTCCCGACTTCTGGTAGCCTTTTTATTCCAAGAGGATATTTATCCTGACGAATCACGCTATTTCAGAATCGGCACCCACCAGAGTTAGCCGGTAGGATCTATCTAATTAATCGCATACCAACATCAGTAACAATTTGTAGCAACTAGCTGTGTCCAAATACCAGAAGTATTCGTTTTCCATTCCTTGTGGTGAACACTTACCTCGATTCTTCTAGCATTAACTAGTCAAGGTGACAATATCGATCCAGGATTACCTCACCAAACTTGGCGTCCACTTTTATAACGTTACTGTTCAGGCTGGACTTGGGCCAAGTTTGTCACTGAAACCTGACATTTCCAATATCGATAACTATATCGAGGATAATTATGCATGACTGGAAATGACACCAGATTAGGTAAGGAAAGAGAGAACGTGGCCACGAAAGAGAGAGAGAGAGAGAGAGAGAGAGAGAGAGAGAGAGAGAGAGAGAGAGAGAGAGAGAGAGAGATTGAATATTTTCTTGTTAATGTATCTTGTACCAAACTATCTTATTTGGCTTTAACAATTGTTTACTTTACGGGATAGCACGTATTAGGAATTTTGCTCACTTTACTGTCTATATAACGTAACCTATTGCTAACCTTTGACCTTTGGGGTTATTAACTTGGTAGGGTTCTTATCATCTCACCGAGGGGAGGACATAGGCATTCTGTTAATTCTCTATACGTAATTTTGATGTATGTGATTCTTTGATATTCGATGTTAAGAAGTTTAAATGATAATAAACAACAAACTAACTAGACTTTGTGTCGGCCAGACCCATACCCAATAACCATAGTTTTTCACGGTTGTGTGTCTTGTAGTCACATATTTGTGTGTGTGAGTGGTTAGACGTATATGTTACATGTACGGAGAGTAGGATGGTCTTATAAGAAATTACAGTCGTAAAGATAGGCTGGATTAGAGTATCTTCTCAATCCAGAGACAGATTCTACCCTTAAACTATTCACTTGTGAAATCTATTTCTATATCTTTAACCTCACTTATTTACCACTATCACCTCTGCTCAGACGGGACCATAAATATCTTCTGACCTATCTTTATAAATCAACGACAGGTACAGAACGTTCTAGATATTGATTGGTTGATGCAGAAAATTGTAGATATTGAATGATTGATACATATAGATGTTGAATGGTTGATACAGAAAGTTCTAGATATATTTATTTATTGATGCGGAAAATTCTAGATTTGATTGGTTAAAATGAAAAGTACTAGATATTGATTGGTTGATATAGAAAGTTCTAGATATTGATTGGTTGATACAGAAAGATTAGATGATGATTAGTTGATACAGAAAGATCAGATATTAATTGGTTGATACAGAAAGTTGAAGGTATTGATTTGTTGATAGATAAAGTGTTATATACTGATTGCTTGATAAAGAAAGTAATAGATATTGAATGCTTGATACAGAAAGTTCGAGATATTGATTTGTTGATACAGAAAGTTTTATATACTGATTGGTTGATAAAGAAAGTTCTAGATATTGAATGCTTGATACAGAAAGTTCTAGAAATTCAATGGTTGATACAGAAAGTTCTAGATATTGATCTATCCAAGCAGAAATTTGAAGATATTTCATGGTTGATGCAGTAAACTCTAGATATTAATTAGTTGATGTGAACAGTCAAATCTTCGATCGTTACATTTTTTGTGACACCCTTTAACTTTCTCCTGTGCCCTTACTTGTCCTTTTCCTCACTCGCTTCTTAACGTTGTTTTCGCTTTCATTGTTCAAGGTTTTCTTACATTATTTTGTTCTACTTTGTCACTCATAATTTTACCTGAGTGCTTGATATATTTTGAAGCAACATTAACTTCTGTTTGTGTAGGGTGAAGCTGTTTACGGCTGTGTAACCGCTTCCGCCCAGATAGGAAAGGATGGCAAAAGATAAGCCGGGATTACCTTTGCTCAAGATGGCATAGGGTAATGTCGCGCCGTTATCCTGAACTGGACATTAATTGTCACAGCACAGTTGGATAAAAAAGTTGTAAATTAAGAAATGTTGCAAAGATATATAGGATCGTTGTGGCTCGTTAAATGTTAGACTCCTATACAAGTAAGGGGTGAATAGGAAGGCGAATATTCTCACAAAGAGATAATGTCTCACAAGGGCACTTGAGAATGGATTCTGTTTTCTTGCCCCAAATCTCCCCTTATTATTCTTACTGACTATTAATAATTCTTATGAAGCCCCCATCCTCTCATACTGAGGAAATGACATTTATATGGATTTAAAAGAGAGCACAAGTAAGAAACTCACTTGACCACTTGGTAGATGATATAACTCATATACACATATTTAATCTCTCAACCACATATACGACACAAAGACAAATGAAAAGGAGAACGAAAATAATATGGTCATAAACACTGAATGACTGAAAGTCCTAGTATGTCCTACTAATCATCATTAGCACTGGTGTGACTATCATGAGTTGCCTAATGTTATAGATTGTAAAGTTCACGTTGTAATAAGCTAGAAGGCACTTTAACTATAGTTCCGTGATTATTTAGGTGAAAGTTCTGTTTGGAATTTTGAGTAAGATCTCTGAGATATCTGGAGGAAAAATAATCCTTGTGCTTTTGAACTTATCTGTAATCCTGCGTTGTCAGCCCTAGCGCAGGTTGTTAGCTGCTGTCATCCAGCATTGGCTTGACGTTACACATGCGAGAGTTGATCTATGCCCCTTTATGCTTAGGAGTTGACGAGATCTCTGGCTTTAGGTTCTGCTAATCGGTCAAAAGACTGACTGTCTGTTACCGTCAGGCTATGAACATTGAATTCTGCAACTGCGAATGTTGTCCACTCAGAAACCTAAAAGTCTGAACAGAGTAAAATCATTTTACACCGCTTGGTTAACACCAAAGGGTTTGTAATCTGGACTTCCTCGCCATTTAGATGCACTCGTTCCACGGGTTGTGGGGTGTAAGTGGCGTTTGGGTCTAAGCTTCTGGCTTTTATGGATTGCTCACATGTTCTAGATCGTTCGTTGGTTTTCGCCATTGCTCACGTCACTGAATTGTGAGGGGTGGGTAGTGGATGCTCTGTTTTAATCACACGTAAATTCTCTCCCCGGCATCTGAGCTAGTAGTGACGCAATCTTGATCTGCGTATCGCGTGGGAAAGCTTCCTCGCGCGATAATTACTGGTTACCATGCAGGCACACACGTGCTGGCCTATACAATGAAATTTGACACTAGGGCGTTTTCCGTCAGGTCCATCAAATAGGATACAATAAAGCGATGGAGGCTTCCAGGACTGAAGACGCCTTGATACTCTTAACGAAGGTATATCGCCTGGCCGGGTGTTATAACCTGGAGTTTACGCATTTGCAATATTTGCTCAGTAACCATTAGTAGGCACCGTGATGTCTGAAAACGCTAAAGCGCCGAAAAGACCCTAGTGTAACATGAAAATTACTGAGAATAAAGAAGAGAGGAAGAGGGGAAGGGAAGGGAGGCAACGATAGAGAGAGGAATAGACCGTGTTACGACAGGTGAAAACACACATTTGTTATCGGAGACGCTAGCGAAGGAGTGGACTTGCCACGTTGATATTTCGCTTATTGCTAGCTCCAGACGGAATAAAAGTCTACCCTTAGCGACACTCCTATTTTCAACACCGACTTCTTGTCTGGGAAGATTCCCGCCACCAAGCTGCCACATGATAAGGTGCGAGCTCTCAAATATGACATGATAAAAATCCACGGCAAATCTCACTAGGAGGTAGGATATAATGCCTTGGGGGAGATTATAATGTTAGATCTTTGAAGTAGTGAGTTTTTTAACGTGATAAGCGGAAACGGAAGAAGCAAGACCGTATGTCAAGCAGAATGTTCAACCGATGAGGGTAGTGGGAGAAAAATCTGCTACCGATATCAGACACTAATTCGTGGTTGGATGGCATAGAAGTGCTACAATAAACCACTTCTGATTGGAGTTTTTTCCAACGAAACCACATGGGTTTGTGAGCGAAGATGTCCCCTATAATCTGCAACATTTTAAGACACTTCACTGCATTTCCATCTCGTCAAGAGGGCATTTCAGACGGCCAGGATAACGTATAGAAACAGGATTCCAACATAGAGCAGGACTAAATATTAGAGGATCTTCTGATTTTAGACAGAAAGAAAGCTCGACTACAGTACTGGAAACACGAGTCGTAGGAACCTAGACACAGAATAACATTGGGATTATAATTAAAGTAATAACCCGACTACATGTAGGACGGGCTCTTAAAACTAGTGGCCTAACACTATTCGGAAGTTTATCCTGTACAAGAAGTCTGTTAATTCATTCCCGATAATCGGGGTAAGTTGTAATATGTACATTTTATATTTTTGCGCTTAACATGTGTAAATTACTTGTGGATGTACCGGTTCATACGAGGCTGACAACCTCAGCATATAAAATGATTGCATTCATGAAACACCACTGCAAGAACTGGTGGTTGCTTCATACGTGTTTCCTCACAGGGAACCCAAAAGCAGAGGTAGCCATAAGCTAGGGAGTAGATGATGATGACATCCTAGAGTACATATTTATTGTTTTAATATTTTAATACGTTTATGTGTATATTCATAACATGTTTATATACTGCAGTTGTCGTTTTCCGCTGTCCTAATGCACTTGCATCCGACTCACTGGGTTTAACGTTAATGCTCAGGGAGGTTAAAGGTTCCGAGGAAGATGAAGTGGTGGAATGGAAGCGCAGGGCGCCTGATTCTCTTGTTAGCAGACCCTATACTTAGAAGAAATATTTGTTTTCTCTCAGTTTGTGGTATATATTGGTAGTACACATCTGTGGTTCACGTTGCCAGCAGTCTATGCTAAACGTATACATCAGACCGGTCTTAAAGTGCTAGCTTTGACAATTGGAGTGGTTATCCTAGCATTACCGTCAGGGACATGCTACTGCCACATAATTTGACGATTGACGGAACAGTCAACAACACCTATGGGAACCTACAGTGACAGAACCCTACACCAACAACAAATCATCGTCAGCACCTGGCTAGTTAAGTATTACCGTCAGGTCCAGCAAAAGAACCTTTTTTTCACAAAGAACTCTAATTTTACTTATTTAACTGTAATTGATTATTAAATGTATTATCTGTAAATACTAATTAATAGTCCAATTAATCATTATTGAGTAAATTGTACCCGTATGACTCAGTTGTTTTAAATAAATAACAATCCAGAGCTATATTTTACTGAATCGTTTCAGTTGGGGCCTCAGAAAATACGAGCAAATTTCTTTTTCCTCACAGAACGAGAGGGAAGATAAAAACTTCTTGACAGCTTTGAGGACCTCAGTTTCTATGCTTGCTTTGTTAAAATCCCCGTGAGGCTCCTTGAAATAGAAGCATTATTCTTCTATTTGTATCTCTGCTAAGAATAATCTTGAGCGAAGGTTGCTACCATTGAAGCCCCTTATTTTTATACTCTAATTATTTTGGACCACTGCAGAGCAGGGGAGACAATCCCGTGACAGTTGATACAGAAAGTCTTCTATACTGATTGGTTGATACAGAAAGTACTAGATATTGTTTGGTTGTTGTGGAAAGTTCTAGATATTTATTGGTTGGTACAGAAAGTTCTAGAAATTGATACATTGAAACAGGAAGTCACAGTACTGTTGGTAAGGTTTTTTGCCAGAGTTATTTTAATGCGACTACACAAGTTAGCTTAGTGCATATATCCAGAGTGACGGTGTGGATTTCCAGCTGGCAGATCAACAACAGACATGATCTTTTCTCTCCGCCAGCTTCAGGAAAAACATCAAGAGAGCAGAAAAGGCCATTATATATCGCCTTTGTTTACCCCACAAAAGCATTTGACCTGTTTAGTAGGGATGGACATTTTAAAATCCTCCTGAAAATAGGCTGCCCTCGCTAAATTGCTGGAAATGATAAAGTCATTCCACGAAGACGTGAAGGGAACAGTCTAATATGCTGGAAGTTCAACACAGCCCTTTGATATACGCAATGATGTTAAACAAGGCTGCGTTCTGGCTACAACCCTCTTTGGGATCTTCTTTGCCTTACTCTTGAAATCAGAGATGCCACCGAAGGAATATGCCTTCACACCAGGTCAGATGGCCGACTGTTTAACCTCGCAAGGCTGAAGGCAAAAACAAAAATCTGAAGGGTCACTAAAAGAGGTTATTTGCTGATGACGCTGCAGTCGTCACTGAAAGTCAACAGGAGCTTCAGAGCTTGATGAATCGCTTCACCCAAGCATGCAAGGACTTTGGCCTCACACTAAGTCTAAAGAAAACAAATGTGCTGAGTCAAGATGGGGATGTTGCACCAGTTATCACTATAGATAACCATGAATTGGCAGTGGTGCACCACTTCACATACCTGTGGTCTACCATCAACGACAAACTCTCTTTGGACACATACATTTAAAGCCGCATTGGCACAGATGCAGGTACCTTTGCCCGTCTCACAACGCGTGTTTGGGGAAAATCCAAACTCACAACAAAGACCAAAGCTGCGGTATATAACGCCTGCGTCACCAGCACACTTCTATATAGCAGCGGCGACACGGACAACCTATGCTGTCACGTGCTGGCCTTCAGAGCATGTATACACTGCTTAGACAGCGCAGAATACGCTGGCTTGGCCATGTTCGGTCGCATCCCGAAAGATATTTTCTACAGATAACTGCCAGATGACAAATGAATAGTTAGGTGACCGCAGCTGAGATTCATAGATGTGTGCAAGAGAGACATGAGGGCACTTGACATAAATCCAGCAGGCTGGGAGAACGAAGCTGCCGATCGCACCAAGTGACGATGCTATCTACGGCGCCACCTCATACTGAGCGAAAAAAGCTCACACTGCAAGCAGAATAGAGTAGAAAACATCGAAAGAAACACCAGGAAAATAAACATCTAAAGGCTGTCACCTCAGCGGCGCATTCCCATAGTCAGTTATGACTGAAGGGGTTATTACATTACTTACGAAACAGGAAGTACTAAATATTGATTGATTGATACAGAAGGGCCATGCTATTGAAATAAAAATTCAGGATGCTTTTCTCTAAAACATTGCTTGTCAAACTATCTTGTATGTGGGATTGACTTTATTTTGCTATTTTTTTCTCCCAAACTACGAAAGACTAGTACCATGGTTGCGCTCTATTGCTTTTGAAACAGAGGAAAATCACCATATAGCAGAATTCTAGCAAAATGATGTTGGGTATTCGTGCCATGAGGAGAAAGACAGCCCATTTGAAAAATGAGACGATTCCTCAAGGAAAAACGAGTCCGGTTATCAGTAAAACAAAAACGGATGACGGTTATATGGATATCACAATTACCTGAAAGGTCAGGTCCATTAAAATGAAGAGCCACGGGTTTAGGTTCGCCATGATCAATGTAATTTAAGTGGTCACGAAACCTGTCTTCCAAACGTCTGCCGGTCTCACCAATACAAGTAATACCACACCTTTTACAGATAATAGCATCAATCAAATTTCTGGATTCGCATGTAAATAACTCTCTAACGACAAATTCGCCTTTCGGAAAAGAAACAATTGGAGTTTGCAATACAAACTGACATTTACGGCAGATGCGGTGTTGACACGGCTTTGTACCAAAAGTATGAAGGGCTGGTATTCCTCAAGCGACTGTGTACAAGAATATCTCTTTAATTATAATCTTTACGACATGCCACCAAAGGGGCATCTCGAATCAGCTCTCGGGTAACTCTCGGTTTCGTGATAACTGTATGTTGTTGTTTTTTGTGTTTGCTACAGTTTGTTGATATGTTAGTATGACGTGGTTATCAATATTATATTACGTGTTTTAAAACATTCATTCATTCATTACTATTGAGTTCCCAAAGGGGCATAAACCTTGAATCAATTCGTGTCTCCAGTTATCTTCTCTTCGGGTTTTGGAGGTCTCCCTCTAATCCGTTTACCATGGAGATTACAGAACAAAGACTGTCTGCTAATGTTATCAACCAGTTTCCTGAATGTGTCCTACCAATTGTCAACGGCTTCTCATCTTTTTTTCCACTGGCACTTGTCTGGTTCTTGTCATCAATTCAACATAGGTGGTCTTGTTATACCATTTCAGTTCTTCTGTTTTTGTTTTTGTTTTTTCAGAAGCACCCATTTATGAAAGTCTGTAACTTCTTGGCTGTTTGTTTTTGTTGATCTCCATGTTTCTGAGCCATACAATAACACTGACTTGACATTTGAGTAATTAAAAAAAAATGTCGTGTCACTATTTTCAGCTCAAACTTCTAGCCAATCCTATTGTTTATGTCTAAGAACAGTATACTATTTAAATGTTTCAACATCACTGTCTGGTAATTATTCCTAATGGAATTCCGAAGTAATTTACAAATTATGGCACTGTTTATTTCGTTTGTGTAAACTTATTACAGACCGGTATCGATCCGCTGATCACCACTTTGCGTATCGCTGCTCTAATATTCAGCAAATATTTAGCCGGTGTTGGTGTGATTTGCTTCTTCAGAACCAACCCACCCCCCCCCCCCCCCTTTTTTTTTCTCCCCCCCTTTCTCTCCCCCCCCCCCCCTCCCTTCCAATTTCCCATCGTTATTCTCTGTTTCAGATAATTCATACGCCGAAAAACATTCATTATAAGAAGCAGATGGTAGATATTATGTTCTACTGTCTCCTAGCGAAAGAAATGTTCGTAGCAGTCAAAAAACAGCCGGCTACCTCAACTTTTGGCGTCTGGAAGGATCTGACGCTGGTCTGGAACACGCAGTGACGTGGTGACAGAATCGGGCGCGACCGAGCGTTCACCTAGGTCGGCTCCGAGATAAAAACGACATCACGGAATGAGTTGTACAGCATTAATCAGTGTGTCTGTGTAATTTCCAGCGAATCAGTTAATTCGTGAGGGCAGGGAGATAGTCGCAGATCAAGCATGGATTTCGGGAATCGAAACGGACGGGGGCGGCACTCAAGACCCCGATAAACTGCGAGCAAAAGTGATCTAAGAGCTCTTAAGTCACTGGTGAACAGGCGTGGACTACAGAAGCAAGATAGCGCGTGCCTTTTGTTGGTTTGTGGTCGGATGGTCCTAAGATAAATCTCCCACAGGACACACTTTTTGGTCTTAATTTGAGACAACAAAGAATGATTAGGACAGGTAAGAACATCGAAACATTTTACATTATCTTACACACTTCTCAAGAGATGTTACATTTTAAAATTGGTTTTTTCTTTGTTGCTAAGTATTATGGCTTGGAGTATGTTATTTTTTAAAAGTATTTTATGTGTGTTAAATTAAGCGTCACCATTTTATGCAAATTTATAACCTTGACTTCAGTGAATGAGATTTAGTTTTAACGGTACACTTGGTTCCGTTTCCGTGCATTAAGATCAGACCAGCTGCCATCTTCGCAACGAGGGTGGGCTGGAAGTGACATTCAGTGTCTTATTGCCTCTTATCTTGCTGGTCTCAACGGCTTTTCACTGTCCTTCTCTTGATGTTTTTTAGTTGCTCGTGTTCCGTGAATTCGCCTGTCTAATATGATTTTCAACAAAGCGTTATGTCTCGTTATATGTCCAAAGTACATCCTCATATCTAATTAGTTTTTTTTTCCTCATTTATCAGTCTTCTTCCCATTTCTGTTTTATTTTTTTTTCTGTTTTTTTTTTTTTTTAAACTTTAGAAATTGGAAAGTCACAAACCGCCCGGCGTTGACGATTGAAACACTTTATACTTTTTTAATCAGCCACCTTGCTTCAAACAAGAGTATAGATTAGCACGAGCGGCTATGTTTCTGTATAATCCGATTCCTAATCCTAACGCTAAACTCTTAACTGTATTATCTTTAAAAAAAAAAAAGCACTTACCGGCAATTTTGATTTACTACACAACCACTAACCCGAACCCAGTTTGTGCGGCATGATTACAATAACATGGCTGACAGCACAATAAACTGTGATTCAGCCGCACTAGTGAGTCACAAGAGGAACGACGTGTTCATATTTGAAGTTGCTTCATTTAAAAATGTCAGTACCGGAATCCAAGTTCCACTAAAGTTGCTTACGTTTTGTCTGAACCTTAGTCGTCTTCCCATGTAAGCGTCAGAGGTGAATGACACCGGTACTCGCAATAAGATTTCTCACACTGCCAAATTCCGTAAAGTATCTAAGATCTTTCTTTCTTTTTAACTGTATATAATCTGTAGTAAATATCTATTCCAGCGTAGAAATAAGAAGTTGGTGTAGTACTTACTTACTTACTTTTTACTTCCACTATTGCCATGAAGCACAGTGTGGAGCTGAAGTGTTTGTTTCCGAGCCAACTGTGTCGCCTTGGCTTACTGGCCATTAGTTGTTAAATCACGTTTTATTTGTTAAATGCCGTGAATGTCCACCAGTTGATAAATGTAGATGTTGGGACTGGTGTAGTAAAGTGTAACGATTGTCAACTCATTAAACCCAGCACAGTTTTGGTCATACAGGTCATCTTGTCCTGGAACGTGATGAGGCTCCGACAAGAATGTGAGTGTAGACAATGAGTGTGTATATGAATGTCAGAACGCGAATGGTAGAATGATTCGATAGAGTTGTCAGGTTGGTAGTACATCACTCATACTCACACTGTTCGAATTCAAGAAGTACTGGGACTACGGTGGTCTTTTTATAACATTTAATGAGACGCACACTTGGACAGTACGTGTATGGTTACAGGAACAAATGTCGACATAGACAGCATAATGTTGATCACAGGAATATCATCTTAAGTTAGCATTCATGCTTGGCAAATATCATAATGGAGCATTCGTAAATAAGCATTCAGAGTTCCATCATGTAAATCATCTGGCTTTACTGACTGGGCACGTCAGTCCATAACCAATATATAGGAAGGCTCCTAGACTTAACCTCGTCTAGCGAATATCCCTTCACGTAAAGTTCAATATATATATTTTTCATAAAGATATAGGAATCCCAGACATGGGTTCTCACATGTAGCAGTGATCTCTTGGTTCATCGAGCGATAGTACAGGCATCCCTTTTTCTCACTCGATAAATACAAAGTATATGGATTTCAACATGGCTGTGCTTCTCTCGTGAGCTTCACTCACTATTGGATACAGACCAAAATTGGTCATTCGTTAAATGTCCTCATTTCTTCATAGCTTCTATCATAGAGGTAATTGAATAATATCATATAATCTAGTGCTGATACATAGGAATGTCATCTTCCTTTGAATAAATATTCTTTTCAAAAGTACCACTGTGCATCTGCTTATCGACAACGATGGCGAAGCCCAAGTTCATAATAAATTGTGGTTTTACCTTTCTATGCGAAATATAACTTTGCCATTCCTTGGCAAAAGAGAATAAACACTGGGGTAAAGTACATACAACATGTCTAAATGACTATCACTTTTCCCCATTTACTTATAGATCACTTTTCGGCGATAAGCCGGCTACAACAAAATTCGACATCTCGACAGGATGACAGCCATGAATCACACACCCTCTTTTAGCGATACTTCCGCTGCATAGCCTTTGACCTTTTCTAGCGACAACCAACATAGTTCGACTTAGAAATGTAAAGATATCCATATATAAGACAGACTCGTCCTACTCATACAAACACTACGTATAAATTCAGGCCATAGATATACTGAAGCAAGAACAATCTATTCCTACCCAGGCAAAGAATAAATCGCAGTAGGCCTAGAGTCGTCCGCGGAATCCGATCGAAGATGACGGAACTCTTTTCAAGGGAAGTAACTCAAAAATGACTTCTCCTTAAGCACTTAAAAAAGGAAATACTTTGTTTACAAAATATTTGCGAACATAATAAGTATATAAATGTATTATATTGCAAGATAGTAAAGATTGCACTTTACAGTCTTACCACACCTCCCGGGAAAAAAAAAAAAATTTTTTTTTTTTTAAATACATCTAGGAGCAACGTAGAATAGGCTCACAACGCAAGAATACTGCGCAGATGAAAATATCAGGAATAACTATAATTCCTAATATGACCGGTGAGAATATATCTCAAAATCTGAGAGAAATTGTTTCTCTACGAATAAATGTTTCCAGGAAGGTGTGATCTACGTATAATACAATTCTGGTAATTATACAATGCATACCAAAAATTCACACTATAATCGTAAATTTATGATTTATGAAGAAACAATCATCAAAGAACAGCGGTGAATAAACATCAATAAACCGCTAACTAGCGATACCATCATTCTATTATTAAATTACAAATGTGTATCTTAGCAAGGAAACAAAAAATAACTGTTGTAAAGTTATACATATTAAAAAGATCCAATATTTAACAGTTAAGTGGCATCATGTGGGCATCTGGACAGAATGTCCGCCATCACATTTTCTGAACCACGGATAGCTCGTACCGAGAAATGAAAAGGTTGAAGAGCGATTGCGTATCGAGTTGATCTCGAGCTCTTCAAGTTCTTACTTTGGATAGCCGTAAGAGCTTTTTGGTCAGTTTCCACTACGAAATGCGCGCCCAGAAGGAATCTTTGGAGTTTGAGAATTGACCAAACCATTGCCAATAATTCACGGTCTAAAACCGAGTAATTCCTTTCTGCAGCATTAAGTTTTCTGGATATATACATTACAGGATGCAGAGTTCCAGAGTACTCTTGCATTAGTGCCGCTCCAATCCCAGTGGATGAAGCGTCACTACGAAGAACAAATGTCTTATCTGTTGTGGGTAACACTAAAATAGGTGGTGATGAAAACATAGTTTTGATCTTCTCTAGTGAATTTTAGCATTCATGAGACCAGTGAACCATGTTAGGCGACCCTTTCTTTAATAGTGTAGAGAGAGGTGCCATGATAGAGGACAGATTCGGAATGAAACGTCCATAAAATTGTATGAGACCTAAAAGACTTCGCACTTGCTTTTTAGTCCTAGGGATAGAGATGTTAAGTATCTTAGTGATATTATGGTCTTCTGTCTTCAAGAAACCGTGACCTACTCGATGGCCTAAGAAAGCAATTTCGCTAAAGCCAATACAAGCTTTGGATGGTTTTGCTGTCAGGTTATACTCACGCAGAGTTGATAATAATTCAACTAACCCTGAATAGTGATCTTCCCAAGTATCGCTGAAAAGACAGATGTCGTCTAGATAAGCAATGACATCTGACCGATACGATAGGATTCGACGCATCATGCGTACAAATGTAGCTGGTGCGTTCATAAGACCGAAAGGCATAAAATTCCATTGGAAAAGGCCTCTGGGAGTAGAGAAAGCGGTAAGAGGTTTGGCGCGTTCGGATAATGGAACTTGCCAATATCCTTTAGACAAATCAAGTTTAGTGAAAAAATGCGATTTAGAAAGACGAGTAAGTAGCTCTTCTAGTAAAGGCATAGGTTCAGCATCGAACTTCGTAACTTGATTCAATTTGCGATAGTCAACGCAAAGACGTATGTTATTGTCTTTTTTTCGAACAATAACCATCGGCGAAGAATATGCAGAAGTGGATGGTTCGATTATTTGTAAATCTATCATTTCATCCAACTCCTTTTCAACCTGTGTTTGGAAATGTATAGGGATAGGATAAGGTCTAACCCTAATTGGAGTATGTTCAGTTAGAACAATGTCATGCTCAATGACATGAGTTTGTCCAGGGATGTCAGTGAGGACATCCTGAAATGTTTGTAACATAGACGAAACTTGTCGCCGTTCTCCTAGAGACAAATCAGGAGAAACAGTAACGTCTTTCCATGATTCACTAGAATGAAGTGGGATCATTGGAAGCGGAAGATTAACATCCGAAAAACTTGTTTCCTCATCCTGTATTACAGACAGTGATGAGTAATGACCATGTTTGACATGAGAATCGTCCGTTGCCTGGAAAATAGGCTGTAGATAGTCAGGACGTTCATGGAACTCCGTAAGCATATTGATGTGGAAGGTTTTATGCTTCCCGTTAATATCGACGATGTAGTCAACATCTGAAATTTTCGATATTATATCGTACGGACCTTTCCAACTAATAAGGAGTCTATTTTCACGACAAGGTAGCAAAACAAATGCTTTGTCACCAGGACAAAGTTGTCGTAAAGTTCTCTTCTTATTAGCAAATTGTCTTGCCTTCTGCTTAGCAAATTCAGAAGAGGACGTTGCCAATTTGCATGCTTCGATAATCTTTTGTCTCAGCGCGATGACATACTCGTAAGAAGATTTTGTGTCATCGTCAATATTGTCAGCTGTTATAAGATCATGCAGCAAAGACATTGGGCCGCGCGGTCGCGCGCCAAAGACAAGTTCAAAGGGAGAAAACCCTGTATGTTCATTGGGGACCTCTCTGTACGCGAAGAGGGCCGCGGGTAAAACCCTATCCCAATCTTGAGGATGATCCTCAGTTATCTTCCCTAATAAGTTCTTAAGTGTTCTATTTAGTCGCTCGACCATCCCATTGGACATAGGATGATAGATGCTACTCAAAGATCTCTCTATCTGTAGAGTAGACATTACTTGAGACATGGTATCCGATATCAGTTGGGTGCCATGATCTGATAATATTTCTCCGGGGAATCCCAGCCGAGAAAATATAAGCCAAAGAGCATCTGCAATGTCAGCGGTAGTAATGCTCTTTAGAGGGATAGCCTCTGGCCAACGTGTGCACATGTCTACACACGTTAAGATAAACTGATGTCCTCTAGCAGATTTGATCTTGAATGGACCAATGATGTCTATCGCCATTTTCTGGAATGGACGAATAGAATATCTGCAGCCTGAATAGGCGCAGCATGACGAGGACCTTTGGATTTGACTTCTTGACATACTTTACAGGATCGACAATAGATCCGTATGTCCTTGTTCACAAAAGGCCAAAAGAAAGCCGCAAGAACTCTTGACTTTGTACGGGAAAAACCCATGTGACCAGCACACTGAGAGTCGTGTGCATGTTGTAAGATCTTAACTCTCAAATTCTTGGGTACAAGAATCTGAGAATGACTTGACTTAGTGGAGTCTTGCACCATACGTACAAGTACGCCATTCTTCATTGTAATCCAAGATTTACAATTTGAATCTTTATTCGGATCACCTTTTGTTACAAGAGTGAAGAATTTCTTAAGAGTCGGATCTTCTTCTTGTTGTTTTATAAACGAGTCACGAGAAATTACCAAGGGATCATCTTGGTTATGCACTTCATTATCTTCAACAGATGAAGTTTCAGGCATATTGAGAGCTTGAGCTCTAGTGACTACCGCATTAGCAGATTGCATATTTTGATTTTCCCAAACGGAAATTTGCTCCGGAGTGCATTCTTTGACTCCGTGAATGCGACCGATGATAAGATCAGCGATCGGATTCGGCAAAAGACATGCGTGTACATCTCCTGTGAAGAAAGGAGTAGCAATCCTAATGATAGCGGTAGAGTATTTCTCTATGGTGCCGCCAAATGTTACGCATTTGACTACTTTGCCTGTAGAATGAGAAGGATCTATGAGTGACTGCCTAACCCCAATAGTTGTGCATCCAGAATCAAAAAGTACTGAGACTGGATTGTCATTTACTAAACCTTTGTGTAAGACAAGAGAACCTCTCCCATCATGCGCGATTGACGCAGGAAGAGCGGGAAGAGGATGCCCACAGCTTAAAGTAGACACTGTGGTTGGCTCAAATAATGTTTTGCATTGGGGGCACTGAGATGCTCTCCCAAAATCAAAAGCGGCACATGCCATATTATTAGAGTCATCATTATCTTTATTTTGTTTATAGGCTTCGTGGGACTCTTGCTGTGCAGAGTTCGCCTGGTAATGAGCTTTATGTTTTTTGAATTGTGCTCTACCTCTGTTATTATTGCCTCTGTACTTATCATTGTTTCCACTATTATAACCCCTACTCGGGTTTGAATCATAGCTCCTTTGGTTACTATCATCATATTCATTATAATGAGTATCTCGGTAATTATGATCTTGTTGTCTCCATGAAGGAAAACTTGGATAGTTTCTAGAATGACTTCCTTTGCGAAAGTTCCTGTAATTATGACCACCCCTGAATCGAGGGCTGTCAGCTCTTCTCCAGGTATTCGAAGAAGAACCCTGAAATGATTGGTTACCTTGGTTCTGATAACTGTAATAGTTACCTTTTTTATTAAACCTATTTTGAGGTCCTTGGATTTTGTGAGAGTGATTAGGGTTGTATGGTGTTGCAGAAGCAACTGGCATACCTTCTTTAACCTTACTGTTGCTAATAGCTACGTCCGGATGTGCAGTGACGTATTGGGTACAATACTGTTCCATTTCTTTTAGAGACTTAGGTTTACGCTCATGTAAGAATTCGAGGAAAGGTTTATTTATACTTGACATAATCTTGTCTCTGAGTATCAAGTCCATAAGTGCTTCATAAGTCTTTTCTGTTTTGGATAGCTCAATCCAACGATCAAATGTAAGACGTGTCCTTGCAATGAATTCTGAGAATTCTACACCTGCCTCAGGCACCATTGTCTTAAACAACTTCCGATAACCCTCTTCAGACAACTGATACTTCTTTAATAAGGCTGCCCTAATAACATCATAGTTATCTTTGTCAGCCTCTTCAACCAAACTTAAACTAGTCAGAGAATCACCTTTCAGATTTTCTGATAACTGGTTAGCATATTGTGATTTGTCCACATTATGGGCTCGACAAGAGCGTTCAAATCTATTTAGCCAGAATGTTATGTCATCACTGGAAGGGTTGAACGCTGGTACCTTGACCTTGTAAGTAAAGGGTTTACCATTACCACCAGATGCTTGATTAACATTACTTATGTTTGTTAACTTTAACTTTTCTAACTCAAATGCTAAAAGTTCTTTTTTGTGTTCATGTTCTCTTATTGCTTTTTTCTCTTCTGCAGCAGCTTCATCTTTTCTTTTCTCTTTTTCCATTTCCATCTGGAATCTTTTTTCATCAGTCTGTATCTGCAATTTCTTTTGTTCATCCTCTCTTTGTAATTTTTTTTCCTCAGCTTCTAATTGCGTTTCTTCAATCAATGCTTTTCTTTCTTCAGCAGCAGCAGCAAGTTTTCTCTCTTCTGCAGCTAATGCTTTGTCATATTGAGCAACTGCCCATTCTTCTAATTGCTGACCAGTCTTATCACGAGCCCTGCCTTGTGTGATAAAATAATCTAATGTAGACATCTTGTCTAATAAGATCAGTAATTTGCAAAAGTAAATAAATTCACTTTCTTAGTCTTAATCAAAGACCTTGTATGATAACTTTGTAACCTGTGGAAAATAGTACTTAACTATCCCAATCACTGTGGGAAACAAGCCTTACAAAGGTCTTGTATAAATCCTTATATAATAACAGCTATAAGTTGCTGGTTCACTCTATAATATAAGTGCAGTGCACCAGAAATAGTGTTTTATATCATCAACTGTGTACCTTTAGTAATAGCAATTAACTATCAGTTGATTCTTGTACATCAATTTATATGATCAACTATATTTTAAATAGTGTATGTCGATCAGGCACAAAACAAAACAGTTATACAGAAGAACATGAAAACATTTGCGGAAATGAAATAAATCAAATGGGAAAAACAATAAAAGATAAACCGCAAGAGGATAACAAATACAAATAACGCCACAGTATATAAATATAAATTGAGAATAGAACTGAAAGATAGAATAGGGTAGACCAACAAATTACAAACAAATCAAAACAAACTAAAGAACAGAGGAATATTACAAAAACAACAATGAGTACAGTCTTCACAGCTAACACTAATAGCAACAGCTGTCGCAGCAAATTTTCAATCAAGAAAATTGCACCTATAGAAACGCACACATCAGACCCTCTATTACGTGGGATACTCTGTTGTGTGACACCGCCCAACCAAAACAACAACCCGCTGGATACAAACAAATATCACATATAAATATTTAAACATAAATACATAAATGCATAAATAGTATGGCAATATGATGTAAATAGAGTGTTGCAGAAAGAATGTGTTGTAAAAGAAGGCTCAGTTACACTGCCTAATAGTACAGTACTGTGGTACTTTATTAAACAAATACTTCTGGTCTAATTATTTTAAATTCAACACAGAAATAGAAGCTCCATCGTTGATGTGAATGATAACAATCGATGTAGGACTTCTCAGTTCAATAACATTTCCTTTCGCAAACACTGTCAAATATTCTCCAGTCCTGATGTGTAATGTTCTATGTTTCAACCAAGCTTGCTGTGTAACACTGTCAGTTGTATGGCAAATGTCCAACGAACCAAATGTCAACAAACGCTGACCTAGTTACTGCATACTCTCGACAGGACAGGTCACGCTGACATCACTGTAGAGTTGTACTGTTGATGTATTTGTGTGTCGTAACAGACCCCAAGGAACGTCTGGTCTCAGTAGTTTACTTCTCAATATGGTCACTGTGCAGGTTGACCCAGGAAGCTGGCACACCAGTTGTTAAACTCATACTGGCCATTAGTTGTTAAATCACGTTTTATTTGTTAAATGCCGTGAATGTCCACCAGTTGATAAATGTAGATGTTGGGACTGGTGTAGTAAAGTGTAACGATTGTCAACTCATTAAACCCAGCACAGTTTTGGTCATACAGGTCATCTTGTCCTGGAACGTGATGAGGCTCCGACAAGAATGTGAGTGTAGACAATGAGTGTGTATATGAATGTCAGAACGCGAATGGTAGAATGATTCGATAGAGTTGACAGGTTGGTAGTACATCACTCATACTCACACTGTTCGAATTCAAGAAGTACTGGAACTACGGTGGTCTTTTTATAACATTTAATGAGACGCACACTTGGACAGTACGTGTATGGTTACAGGAACAAATGTCGACATAGACAGCATAATGTTGATCACAGGAATATCATCTTAAGTTAGCATTCATGCTTGGCAAATATCATAATGGAGCATTCGTAAATAAGCATTCAGAGTTCCATCATGTAAATCATCTGGCTTTACTGACTGGGCACGTCAGACCATAACCAATATATAGGAAGGCTCCTAGACCTAACCTCGTCTAGCGAATATCCCTTCACGTAAAGTTCAATATATATATTTTTCATAAAGATATAGGAATCCCAGACATGGGTTCTCACATGTAGCAGTGATCTCTTGGTTCATCGAGCGATAGTACAGGCATCCCTTTTTCTCACTCGATAAATACAAAGTATATGGATTTCAACATGGCTGTGCTTCTCTCGTGAGCTTCACTCACTATTGGATACAGACCAAAATTGGTCATTCGTTAAATGTCCTCATTTCTTCATAGCTTCTATCATAGAGGTAATTGAATAATATCATATAATCTAGTGCTGATACATAGGAATGTCATCTTCCTTTGAATAAATATTCTTTTCAAAAGTACCACTGTGCATCTGCTTATCGACAACGATGGCGAAGCCCAAGTTCATAATAAATTGTGGTTTTACCTTTCTATGCGAAATATAACTTTGCCATTCCTTGGCAAAAGAGAATAAACACTGGGGTAAAGTACATACAACATGTCTAAATGACTATCACTTTTCCCCATTTACTTATAGATCACTTTTTCGGCGATAAGCCGGCTACAACAAAATTCGACATCCCGACAGGATGACAGCCATGAATCACACCCCCTGCTAGCGATACTTCCGCTGCATAGCCTTTGACCTTTTCTAGCGACAACCAACATAGTTCGACTTAGAAATGTAAAGATATCCATATATAAGACAGACTCGTCCTACTCATACAAACACTACGTATAAATTCAGGCCATAGATATACTGAAGCAAGAACAATCTATTCCTACCCAGGCAAAGAATAAATCGCAGTAGGCCTAGATTCGTCCGCGGAATCCGATCGAAGATGACGGAACTCCTTTCAAGGGAAGTAACTCAAAAATGACTTCTCCTTAAGCACTTAAAAAAGGAAATACTTTGTTTACAAAATATTTGCGAACATAATAAGATTGCACTTTACACTTGGTACACAACACGAAAACACTTTAATTTTCTATGAGGAAGTGAATAAAACCAGTGGTTAAGTTTTTCTTTAAAATGAATGTTTTTTCTGTACAATTTAATCTGCCTGTCCAGCCATATCTTTTGGACAGGTCTTTGAAAATGAGGACAAGATAGTTTACAGAAAAGATCAACTAAAATATCTGGACTCTTTGTCCACTAACTATAAAGTCAATATATATCTTTCCTGTGGGAATGTTCACAGCTTACACTTTATTCATCTAAGAGGGAGAGTCACTGTGTATGAGGGGCTGTAGTTTCATCACACCCCATAAACTTCCTGAGTATGATTTGAAATACTAGTGTTTATTAAACGAAAGAGTCAGATATACCCAGATGCTTAACACATCACCTGGGGTTCCTTGTGGAATGATAATACAGTATGAAGTTGCAGAAAATCTCGATCTCTCAAAATGCCCAAGCTCCTCCCGTTATCTTTTGACAGCATAAACGAATGGTCGGAGACTTGATGGCTTTATTCTCTCTCAGCAGGTTTCCTGTTGCCAGCCGGTAACAGGAAATAAAACCTCTGCAACAAAAGGACACCCTGGCCTTTTATATCTGATCACTTATTATATTTATTATTTTCCTACGGTGATATGGGGTCAGCCTCGCGTGCATTACAGGTGCACTCGCCCCTAATTTTACATGACTCACACCTTGCTGTGACCACACCTCAGGTCCCTATGGCAGATACGCCACTGTACGTTTACATAGTTTTCCTCAATAAAATAATGTGGAGTAACCACATTTCCTTTGGTATGATTTTCTCTTCTTTTCTTTTAAAAAAAATAAATGCTTCAGGCATGTTAAACAGTGTTCATGGAACACAGAGGCTTACTAACATATTCTAATGCAATAATTATTAAAACACAATCATGACAACATACATCAGTTAGATACAGTTCAATGTGAGGACTCAACAATGTCTGCTCCCGGCACGTCCTTCACTTTTCCCAATAGCAGTATCTAACTTTGGCAGTGGGATTAAACATATTAAATTCATAAAGCATTCTTACCACAAATTTCAAGAAATATAAACAAATGACGCTGACTTGCAAAGAAGTGGCCTCAGTTTCTTCTGCACTGTCCAGACTGTAAATACTTCTTTATTTAATTTTACAATTAGCACAGCTGATCTCAGCGTATTTGAATGAAAAGTTTTGTTCAACTGGCAATGAATAGTGAAAGCCTTTTGCTAATATTTATTAGCACTGGCCAATCGAAAGCTTGCGACTACCAGAATTCAAATGTAGTTTTTGAAAACCAAAAATAATTCCAAACAAAATCTGCATCTGGTAGTCGATTGGCCAGCCTGCTTTAGTTATGCCAATACAAAAAGATGTTTAGTTTTGGATTACAATTTTCCTACCGCTCCCCTCTCCTCCTATACTCTTGTTACCCAAGTGTTGCGTGATAAATTCTCGCAACATCGTTTTTTACAATATCTATTTTATAACGCAAGGGCAACAACTGCTTGAAATTTATAGTCACTTTTCTCGGTAAGCATTTGTCTTCTCGCGTTGGTATCGAATGCAGTTAAGTTTTGAGCTGTGGTCATTTTGCGCTGGACTGCGCATGACTTGTCTTGCTTTTTGGTCGATCGGTTTCCGCCCACCACTAGTGGAGTGAGCGATTTGGAATGGCGAAAGAGATGCCTCGTTGAAGAGGGGATCTCCGCTATTTTTTGTTCTGTCAGGGATGTGTAGTCCTCTTATGGATATTTCGTTTATTCGGGATAATACCTCTAGTGTATTTGCACATGCCGGGAGGCGTGATATTTCTGTATTTCTTGAAAGCAAGGTAAATTGACTTTTTTCATTAACTCTATCGATTTTGGGTCGTGAGCGATTTCGATTCATAGCCTGTCTTCGAAAGTCGTCGTCACGAGATGTTTTTTCCCAGCTCACATGTCGCTGCATTGTACTGCATCGGTTGATGCATGTACCAAGGACCATTACTTGCTACTTTGTTAAATGAACTAGGTTTGGAAAACCTTTATTATCTAGAGGATATTTTTGAGGACATTATTTATACTTCGGCAGACGTGTCGGTCTTGCTGAAGTCAGACTAAGGAGAGTGAACTGATCTCATACATCTGGTTATCTCCTGGCTGTTATAGAAAAGGATGGAGTTTTCCACCTGACTACATTTACAGCACTATGAAATATAACATGCATCTGACTCATCATTGTAATGCTGTCTACCGTCTATTGCTGTATTGAATGTTGCTGTGATAATGACTGTTTGATGTGCCTACATATTCGCGTAACCATTTTGTCACTGTGGCGTCCACAATAAATAATGAAGAAAAACGTCAACGGCTGTTACAAGAATCATTGACTTTATACGTCGTGAGTTTACTGACGTCCTATGTGGATTGCCCTGTTATTTTTGTATGAACATTGTTTTGACTGAACACATCTGCACACCACACAAAACCAGACATGCGGATACCATCCATCATCATATGGCATCACGCATCATTTGGTGGCCATAAGCTGGTTTGATTCTGGTACTAGCAAACACGGGGTCCCTTACCCACTTCATTTTCAACAAGAATTCATCAGCATCCTTCAAGAAATTAACATTCTTCAATACAGTCAACATCTTCAAAATTTTCAAAGTACTCGGCGTTGCCCGGTAAAAGTCAAAATTTCAACTTTTTGACGGAAACAAGAATTTGACAGTACCCGGCGTTGTTACATGTTGCCGGATAACTCGGACTGCTGTTATCTTTTACGCAAGTCAAGCAAGTTGCTGCTGTCAAGGTTCCAGTGCTGTCGTTTTTTGAGAAGGTCAAGTGCCGGTTGAAACGGGTTGTTTTCTGAAGAAGGCCAAGTACCGATTTCCATCAACTTACTTTGGATTAGAAGGTCAAGTGCCGAAACAACTCAACACACAGTATTTCAGAAGCTCTTGTACCATCGTGTTAGCAGTGGAAGCAGTTCAGATGTGCCATCATCGTTGGAGCTTCGCTCTTTAGGACGTTGATTGACATCCGTTTTTTTGCTGTTCTACGATTGGAAGCCTATAAGTTAAGTGGCCTGTTTGTATGTAAACTGTGCCCTTATACTTCTGCTGAGTCTTCTGTGTATCATCTCATTCTATATGTTATATGTTTATATGTTATTTGTATATTTATATGTTTATATTTCAGCGGGTTCTCGGTTGGGTGGTGTCTCCGTTAGATTATGCCACGTCATAGAGGTCGTCTATTGTGAGCGTTTTCTGTAGGGTTTGCAAATTTCCGATACTGGAATTTGCTAAGCGACTTCTGTTGCTATTTATGTTAGCTGTGATGACATGTTTTAATATTGTTTTCGTTATTATTTCACATTCTTTAGTTTTGTTTTGATTTGTTTGTATTTGTTAGCCTACTCTTGTCTATAATTTAGTTTCATACAACATTTTTGTTTATACACTGTGGTGTCATGTATTTTGTTTAATTATAGCGCAGATATCGTCACATTTTTTGTGATATGTCATTAATTTCTGCTTTATTTTTAGTTGATTTCTGCGAACGTTTTTGTATTGTTGCTGATCTTTGTTATTGTTTACATTGTTATTGTTTACATTGTTTGTATTGTTTACATTTTCAATGTTTACATTCTGCATGTGTTTACATAGTCATTGTTTACAGTTATAGTAATTAGTTAATGGGCTATGCTAATGCACTGTTACTACTACACTGATGATAAATGAATGATGAATAGTGTCGTGCACTATTGAATGAGAAGTGCACTTATGATCAAGAATTGATTGTTGATATTTCATATACAAGTTCTTTGATTGGAGACTTGTTTCCCACAGAGACTGGGATAATATAAGGTGATGTGAATATACAAGTGCTTAATTAAGACTTGTTACACTTAGGTTTGAAATAAATTAGTTAATTATTTCAGGTTTTGGACTTATATATTACTCATCATGTCTACATTTGAGCACTTTATTGAGCAGGGTAAATTGCTTGGGAAGACTGGTGATAAGTTAGAAGAATTTGCAACTGCTCGATATGATAAAGCAATGGAAGCTGAACAAAAGAAACTGCAGATGGAAGCTGAACAAAAGAAACTGCAGATGCAGGTGGATGAAAAGAGATTCCAAATGGAAATGGAAAAACAAAAAAGGGAATCAGAAGCTGAGGAGAGAAAACTCCAGCTACAGCTAGAGGCTGAGAATAAAAGACTTGAAAAAAAGAAGCTGAGAATAAAAGACTTGAAAAAGAAGCTGAAAATAAAAGACTTGAAAAAGAAGCTGAAAATGAAAGACTTCAAATGCAGGCTCAAGCTGAAGAAAGGAAGTTACAAAGAGAGGCTGATGAGAGGAAAGCAAAAATGGAACATGAAGAAAAACTCTTAGCTTTAGAGTTGGAGAAATTGAAATTGACGAGCATGAGTAATGGTAATGATTCAAACAAGGGTTCATCTTCTGGGAAGGCTAATAATGATACTTTTAAGATTAAGTTACCAACATTTAGTCCTTCCAGTGATGACATAATGTTCTATCTGGACAGATTTGAACAAGCATGTACAGCTCATAACATAGACAAAGCAAAATATGTTTATCAGTTATCAGGGATACTGACAGGTAAAGCTCTAAGTATATTAAACATGGTGGAAAACATGTTACCTGAAAATGGAGTTGAATTCTCCGAGTTTATTGCAAGAATACGCATTACTTTCTCACGATGGGTTGAACTATCTAAGACGGAAAAAACTTATGAAGGACTTATGGACTTAATACTTAGAGACAAAGTCATGTCGTCTGTCAATGAGTCTTTCCTTGCTTTCCTTCATGAACGTAAACCTAAAACAATAAAAGAAATGGAAGATTTCTGTTGCCAGTACGTAACTGCGCACCCACACATAACCATGGGTAACTCTAAGGTGAAAGAAGGTTTACCAGTTGCTTCGGCAGCTCCGTATGGCCAAAACTTTGCTCGTAGATTCCAACAAAATTTTGATAGAAAGAGTAGCGGTAATTTCTGTCAAAATCATGGAAACCAATTTCATAGTGATTCTTCTTCGAAGAATTGGAGACAACCTGATAGTACTCGTTACTATCACCCTAATAATTATAAGCATTTCAAAAGAGGATATGGTAATAGAGGTTATTCCTGCCGAAGACCTCAGAACCAAACAAATAGATGTTCGCATCAATGTGAACATGATAGTAATCGTGGAAACTGGAATTCGAACCAGGATAACAATTACAATAGAGACAATAATAACTGCAGAGATAATAATAACTCTGATAACTTCAGAGGTAATAATAGTCGGGGTAGATCTCAACACAAAAAAAAGAGATATCAGCAGGCTAATGCTGTACAACAGGAAACTGAGGGAGCCTGTAATCATGTTGTTGATAGTAAAAACTTTGACGCTGTCACTAGTTCTGCTTTTGACTTTGAGAGAGCAAACAAATGCCCCCAATGCAGTACTTTATTCGAACCGGGTACCATAACTACTTTGAGTTGTGGTCACCCACTTCCCGCTCTTCCTGCTGCTGTTGCGCATGACGGGAGGGGTTCTTTAATTCTACATAAGGGTCTTGTTAATGATACTCCGGTCTCACTACTTTTCGATTCCGGATGCACCACTATTGGTGTTAGACAATCGCTTGTAGATCCATCTTGTGCTACAGGAAGGGTTATTAAATGTGTCACATTTGGCGGCACTCTAGAAAAATATCCTACTGCTGTAATTCGCATTGCCACTCCTTTCTTTACTGGAGATGTGCATGCTTGTCTCTTACCTAATCCTATTGCGGACCTTATTATTGGTCGTATTCACGGAGTTAGGGAGTGTACCCCACAGCAGATTGCTGCTTGGGAAGATAATAACATGCAAGCTACAAATGCAGTAGTTACAAGAGCACAAGCTCTACAAACACCCGAAACTTCACTGAATAGTGATAATGAAGTTGATAGCCAAGATAGTCACTTAGTAATCACTCGTGACTCTTTCATAAAATTGCAAGAAGAAGATCCTTCTTTAAAAAAATTCTTCGTTCTTGCGAAGAAAGGTGATCCGAATCAGGATACAAATAGAAAATCTTGGATTGCAATGAGAAACGGCGTACTTGTACGTATGGTACAAGATTCGACTACGTCGGCACATTCGCAAATTCTTGTTCCCAAGAGCATGAGAGTGCAAATATTGCAACATGCTCATGACTCGCAATGTGCTGGACATATGGGTTTTGCCCGTACGAAGTCGAGAGTCCTTGCGGCTTTCTTTTGGCCTTTTGTCAATAAGGACATTCGTATTTACTGCCGATCATGCAAGGTATGTCAGGAGGTCAAATCTAGAGGACCACGACATGCTGCGCCTATCCAGGCTGCTGACATTCCTATTCGGCCGTTTCAGAAAATGGCCATAGATATTATTGGCCCTTTTAAGGTCAGGTCGGCCAGAGGACATCAGTTTATCCTTACATGTGTCGATATGTGCACACGTTGGCCAGAGGCTATTCCTCTTAAGAGCATATCTACTACAGATATCGCAGATGCTCTTTGGTTGATATTTTCTCGCTTGGGGTTCCCCAGAGAAATATTGTCAGACCATGGCACTCAACTCATATCTGACACTATGTCACAGGTAATGTCTACCTTACATATTGAACGATCTCTCAGTAGTATCTACCATCCTATGTCTAATGGGTTAGTTGAGCGTCTGAATAGAACGCTCAAGACTTTGCTTGGTAAGATAACTGAAGATCATCCTCAAGATTGGGACAGGGTTTTACCCGCGGCTCTCTTTGCCTATAGAGAAGTCCCTAATGAACACACAGGATTTTCTCCCTTCGAACTTGTCTTTGGCGCGCGTCCACGCGGCCCTATGTCTTTATTACACGATCTCATCACTGCCGATGATATTAGCGATGAAACTCAATCCTCATATGAGTATGTCATTGCTCTTAGACAAAAGATCATTGAGGCATGTAAGCTAGCAACTGCTTCATCAGAAATTGCTAAAGAGAAGGCAAGACAGTTTGCTAACAAGAATAGATGTCTACGACAACTTTGTCCAGGTGACAAAGCATTCGTCCTACTCCCCAGTAGGGAAAATAGACTTCTTATTGCATGGAAAGGTCCGTATGCAATAGTCTCTCGGATTTCCGATGTTGACTATGTGGTCGATATTGATGGAAAGCATAAAACTTTCCACATAAACATGCTTTCGGAATTTCACGAACGTCCGGACTATTTGCTGCCTATTTTCCAGGCAACGGATGATGCTCCTGCACCTCACGGTCATTATTCATCCCTGTCTGTCATACAGGATGAGGAATCTACCTTCTCAGATGTCAATCTTCCCCTTCCAGTGGTTCCATTACATTCCACGGAATCTTGGAAAAACGTTTCTGTTTCTCCTAATCTTTCTGGTGACGAACATCGACAAGTCTCGTCGATGTTACAAACATTTCAGGATGTTCTCACTGACATTCCTGGACACACAGATGTCATAGAACATGACATAATTCTTACCGACAATAATCCAATTAGGGTTAGGCCGTATCCTATTCCTATACACTTTCAGTCGCAAGTGGAAAAGGAATTGGATGAAATGATTCAATTAAATATAATTGAACCATCGACTTCACCATATTCTTCTTCCATGGTTATTGTCCGGAAGAAGGATAAGAACATACGAATTTGCGTTGATTATCGCAAATTGAATCAGGTCACAAAGTTCGACGCTGAACCGATGCCTTTGTTAGAAGATCTACTGATTAGACTTTCTAATTCTAGATTCTTCACTAAACTTGACTTGTCTAAAGGTTATTGGCAAGTGCCTTTAGCAGAGCATGCCAAACCTCTTACTGCTTTTTCTACACCTAGGGGTCTATTGCAATGGAATGTTATGCCTTTTGGTCTCATGAACGCCCCTGCCACTTTCGTTCGCATGATGCGTCGAATTCTGTCACATCGTTCGGATGTCATCGCATACTTAGATGACATCTGTCTCTGCAGTGATACCTGGGAAGATCACTATTTAGGGTTATATGACTTACTGTCCACTCTACGTGAGAATAATTTGACAGCGAAACCTTCTAAAGCTTTTGTTGGTTTTGGTGAAATCTCTTTCCTGGGTCATCGTGTTGGTCATGGTCTCTTGAAGACAGAAGACCACAATACTTCCAAAATACTGAACATCTCTGTTCCTAAAACGAAGAAACAAGTTAGGAGTCTCTTAGGTTTAATTCAATTTTATGGGAGATTTATTCCAAATTTATCTTCGATCATGGCACCTCTATCAACATTGTTGAAGAAAGGTTCGCCTAATCTGGTCCGTTGGTCTGAAGAATGCCAATCTTCACTAGACCAAATCAAGAATATATTTTCTTCTCCTCCCATCTTAAGATTACCTACTCTTGATAGGACTTTTGTTCTTCGGAGTGATGCTTCATCCACTGGGATTGGAGCAGCACTGATGCAAGAATATGCAAATACTCTGCATCCTGTTATGTACATTTCTAGAAAACTAAATGCGGCAGAGAGGAACTACTCGGTTTTAGACCGTGAGTTGTTAGCGATGGTTTGGTCAATTCTAAAGCTACAAAGATTCCTCCTGGGCGCACATTTCATTCTAGAGACTGATCAGAAAGCTCTTACAGCTATTCAGACTAAGAATTTGAAGAGTTCGAGATCCACTCGATATGCTATAGCTCTTCAACCTTTTCACTTCACGGTACGAGCTATCCGTGGTGCGGATAATGTGATGGCTGACATTTTGTCTAGATGCCCACATGACTCCAACTAATACTTCTGTCCTATATTTCCATATATTACAGAGTCATAACACACCTATATTTCTACAATAGATTAGCACATCTGTACTTACTCTATATGTACACACTATCGTGCTTTGTTGTCATCTTCTTCTGTTCGTTTTTTAAGATGATAGAGGAGGACTGAGTAGTTAATATAAGGGCCGTTAGTTTACTAAACAGCCACAATTATTAATAATGTATTGTACCTTATGAAGCATATTAGTTATTAATTAGCATTATATTGCTTGTACTTTCTCAGAATGTCATTGTTGAGCTGAGGACTTACCTTACTAGTATCAAGCATGACGAGTTCTAGATTGTGTACTTACCCTCGGAATACCAGAGCATATGTCCTGGATCGTCATGTAGTTTAACTTTACTATGTACTTATGTCATTACATGTCAAAGACTTTACTATTTAAATTTTCCTATTAGATTTGTACATCCATTTTTAAAGACAATATTAGAGTATGCTGTTTAATGATGATTATGGTAACTTGCATACGTATATTGTGTTTACATGCTAACGTGATGTGTGTGTTGGTGACACCTCCCCGATGTGAATATTTTTTGAGACATATTTATTTTTCTGTTGAGGTATATCCTCACCAGACACTCTATAATTAGCCTCATGTTAGGCAATTTAATTAATTATCAGCGCATAATTCGTGCGTTTTGAGCCGCTTATCGCATGCTCTTTGATATTTAAAAAAAAAAAATATGTTCCACATTTTTTTTTTTATCGGGAGGAGGTGGTGATATGTTGCGTGATAAATTCTCGCAACATCGTTTTTTTACAATATCTATTTTATAACGCAAGGGCAACAACTGCTTGAAATTTATAGTCACTTTTCTCGGTAAGCATTTGTCTTCTCGCGTTGGTATCGAATGCAGTTAAGTTTTGAGCTGTGGTCATTTTGCGCTGGACTGCGCATGACTTGTCTTGCTTTTTGGTCGATCGGTTTCCGCCCACCACTAGTGGAGTGAGCGATTTGGAATGGCGAAAGAGATGCCTCGTTGAAGAGGGGATCTCCGCTATTTTTTGTTCTGTCAGGGATGTGTAGTCCTCTTATGGATATTTCGTTTATTCGGGATAATACCTCTAGTGTATTTGCACATGCCGGGAGGCGTGATATTTCTGTATTTCTTGAAAGCAAGGTAAATTGACTTTTTTCATTAACTCTATCGATTTTGGGTCGTGAGCGATTTCGATTCATAGCCTGTCTTCGAAAGTCGTCGTCACGAGATGTTTTTTTCCCAGCTCACATGTCGCTGCATTGTACTGCATCGGTTGATGCATGTACCAAGGACCATTACTTGCTACTTTGTTAAATGAACTAGGTTTGGAAAACCTTTATTATCTAGAGGATATTTTTGAGGACATTATTTATACTTCGGCAGACGTGTCGGTCTTGCTGAAGTCAGACTAAGGAGAGTGAACTGATCTCATACATCTGGTTATCTCCTGGCTGTTATAGAAAAGGATGGAGTTTTCCACCTGACTACATTTACAGCACTATGAAATATAACATGCATCTGACTCATCATTGTAATGCTGTCTACCGTCTATTGCTGTATTGAATGTTGCTGTGATAATGACTGTTTGATGTGCGTAACCATTTTGTCACTGTGGCGTCCACAATAAATAATGAAGAAAAACGTCAACGGCTGTTACAAGAATCATTGACTTTATACGTCGTGAGTTTACTGACGTCCTATGTGGATTGCCCTGTTATTTTTGTATGAACATTGTTTTGACTGAACACATCTGCACACCACACAAAACCAGACATGCGGATACCATCCATCATCATATGGCATCACGCATCACCAAGCGAATTTGAATTTACCTCAATGAAATTTTATAAGCTTCCGTCCCCACTAACGTTATGAAAAAAACAAGCAGGAACAACAGTCTGTCTGGTCGCGCGTCCGTAGACATTTAGTATTTTCTCAATAACTTGGCTAATACTGGGACTACCATATTATTTAAAACATATTCTTGCTCAGTGGACTCTAAGCTATACTACCATATGATTTTTATGGTCATTTTCATTATGGTTTAGATTTTCAATTTTGTCACCGGCAGTCGTCAAATAAAAATTTTACACAAGACGGCCATCTCTCTTCCCCCCCCCCCCCCCCCCCCCCCCCCCCCCCCCCCCCCCCCCTTCTCATCTCTCGCTAGCATGTATTTTCAAATAACTACTTGTCTTAGTGACGTCAGTAATACAGTCGTGGCCAAAAGATTAAGATCACCTAGTAAAAAATGGATATTTCCATACTACTACAGATTGTTGCATCAATCGCTATTTTAGGGCACACTAAAAGCAATCATTGCAGTCTATTGCATCATCCTAACAATATAAAATGTAAAAACACAGACTGTTGCTGTATTTAGTGTCTTTTGGTTGTTTCAAGGGTATTATCTCTGGATTTATTGTTCGCAAGAAAATGGGCAAAAAACCGACACTTTCTGCCAGTCAAAGAGCTCAAATAGTGACATTACGTGTAGAAGGGTACACAGAATGTGATATTTCTGTTCGAATTGGCTGTAGCAAGACGGCGGTTCACAATGCGATCACCAGGTACCAGTTGGACAGTACTTTTTCTGACCGAAAGAGAACTGGTCATCCTAGAAAAATAACCCTTAAAGACGACAGAGTAAACAAATCCATCGTTTCACACTCTCCAACAGTTTCTTGTAAGAAGATAGATCTGCTTTGCTTTCTAAAGGTGTTGATGTGAGTTGGAGGACTGTGGATGAGTTTGGACTAAAATCACACAAACCTGCCCGAAAACAAAGATTAACACCAGAAATGAAAAAGAAGCGGCTGGAATTTGCTTTTGAGTATGAACATTGGACTGAAGAGCAGTGGGGAAATGTTATGTTTTCTGATGAATCAACATTTCAGCAGTTTGCAGTACGTCGACAACATGTAAGAAAGCCTCAGGGGAAGAGATATGATGAAAAATTCACCATACAGACAATGAAACACCCACCAAGCCAGATGATTTGGGGTGCAATATCAAAGTCTGGAACTGCTGGTTTATATTTCTTGGACCCTGGAACGACTATGAGTGGTCAAAGTTTATATTTCTTGGATCCTGGAACGATTACGAATGGTCAAAAGTACCTGGAACTGCTGAAGGACAAACTGGTGATACACATGGACATACATTCTTGCACAATATTCATGCATGATGGTGCAACATGCCACAGAGCAAAGATCGTGCATGAGTACCTTCAGAAGGTCAAGACCGAAACGCTGGAATGGCCCGGAAATAGTCCGGACTTAAACCCTACTGAAAATGTGTGGGTCTGTATGAAAAATAAGGTTGCTGACAAACAACCATCCAGTGCCAAGATGCTTGTCGAAGATATTAAGAACGTTTGGATCCATGGCATCTCAAAAGAGTATTGCCAAGAACTCGTCTTCAGCATGCATCGACGCATTCAAGCAGTTATCAAGGCAAAAGGTGGACACACAAAGTACTAAATAGTGAAAGAGATTATATGAGACAAAGGATGTTAAACAAAAACCAACTTAAAAGTGAGTATTGCATTGTTATTTTCTTTCTGTGTAGCGATTACGTCATTTTTATGGAAAAATTGTTGTTGGTCTTAAACTTTTGGCCACGACTGTACTACCGCGAGGAGGAAATAAAATTTGTCTGCGTATTTGCCTCTGTTGGCTTTGCCGCAGCGTGTATATATGCATGGCATAATGTGTCAAGCGAAGCGGGGTTTTGAGCGGCGGGTATTTGAATAGGCGTTAAATATTTGTATTGTCTCGTGTTACACTACCAAAAAATGTAAGGATTACTACTTATTACCAGCGTTAAAGTCAAAATATTACGTTAATTCAGACAGTAGTTTGGCGGCACACTTCCGCAAAATCGTTAATTATAAGTCTTGCCACAGTCTCTATCAGATCGGGCAAAATGTTAAAAATGTACGTCACAAGGAAAGCGAGGAGGTTTAAACGGCGGGGTCGGTTCTAAGCCTTTCCACGGCACAAAATTCAGAGCTATGCTGGCGTGTGAGAGGATCACCGTCAGACACAATAGGGCGGGTTTATTTTATCTCATTTTATGACTAAAATCTTACTAAAATGAGCGATTATTCTCGCAGATTTTACTACAGATAATCACTACAGACTGACATGGGCACACATTTTCATGCTCACAATATTTAACACTATCATGGGCGCCGTGTGATACCATCAAGTATGAGAATTAAAAACAAAATGATCAGTTATGAAGAAGCAATAGTGAGGAATGGAATAAAAAGAAGGTCACTTAATGATATTAGATTGTGAAACTTAAGACGCCACTTTGTATCTTCAGTCCTGCAGAAATCTAAATATACACTCTATGTGTTTGGAGTCTAATCGGAAAAAAGCTAGACAAGCCTACGTTTGGATAGCAAAATTCACAAGATAGGACATCATACTCACGCCAGCATTTGTATACCTCGGTGGTGCAGCATTTTATTTATCTGTTTATCACGTGCTGACAAGTTGATTTGCATAAATGTATAATAAGTACAACTCACTCAACAGCTTATCGCCTCATTCAAGTTAAAGCACTAACATGTTGATTTGTATCTATCTATCTATCTATCTATCTATCTATCTATCTATCTATCTATCTATCTATCTATCTATCTATCTATCTATCTATCTATCTATCTATCTATCTATCTATCTATCTATCTATCTATCTGTCTGTCTGTCTGTCTGTCTGTCTGTCTGTCTGTCTGTCTGTCTGTCTGTCTGTCTGTCTGTCTGTCTGTCTGTCTGTCTGTCTGTCTGTCTGTCTGTCTCTCTCTCTCTCTCCTTTAAAGCAACTATACACTGCTAAGACAGCGCAAACTACGGTGACATATGGCCATGTCCGCCTCATGGAAGATGGTCGTAACTCGTGCGAGACGAGATGTTTTTCTCTTCTTCTCAATTCCTTCATGCTATTTCTTTAAATGTGTAGACATTGTATTCCTGTTCTTACCTAAACGGTCACTTCTGTCACATAGCGACCTCGCACTAACCGGTCTCAAGACCACCTACACTCATAATTGCTCAGTGTATTAGCTTTCACTCATCTGCTCAGACCTCTTCTCCGTATGAATAGAACAGGTGTGTTCATTAAATCTTCCCTGACACACACTCCAGTGCCGTCACCCCAAAAATTGGACGATAGTATCATTTCATCCATCTGTGCAAATCGGTTGTCCGGAAAAAAGGTCGCCGGGGGTCCTGCAGTCCTTAATAGAAGTAAATGATATGGTGACTATTGCTGCAGGTAGTAGAGATGTAATGAATTTTTCACACTCCCCCGGTAAAGTAATGTATATCATTGGGATAGAGTTCAGTTGACAAGAGTGCCTATGGGTTAATTAAACTAAGATGGAAAATGGGTGGGTAGTCCCATAAATCTGTCTTTGATAAAAATGGTCTCAGTATTTAGTCTAAGAATTAACAATTGTCTAGCACTGCTGTAGCGAAAGGTTTTTCTGGTGTGATGATACCGGTAGAGAAGAAGTAGAATCTCTCTCCAGAAAGTATGAAGTCCCAGTGCCAGAGAAGTGCACTGGTATCACAACTGAGTTACGGCTGTGAATACTCTGAGCTGGACAATAGATTTAGGCTTCAGAAGTATACGGTGCTACAATTTCATAATTTATTATGTACATCTATATATTCTTGTAATGAGAAATGGGTGCTGGAAAATGGTAAAATGTATGATTATTTATAGTTACAAATTAAAATAAATAATAGGAAAAAAATCTTGGATGAATCTTCCAATGAATTTAGAACAGTCTGTCACAGAATATTTTGATATATCTTGCTATCTAGTCTTTAGCTGTTATCATCATCGACATTCGCTTTAGAAACTGCTCACAGGATTTTTTAGATGGGTATACATATAACTCATCTGGTATTAGCCACGTCTGCTCGAGGTTCCTGAGACACACTTGAATCAATAGACTGTCCTTCAGCCCGCCCTATAACTACGGGGGACTAAGGTGTTGAAGATTGGCTGACCTCTAGGCTTCAGTTAGCAGGATCAACGGTCCTCAATTCTTTAGTTTGAACTTTATCACGAACTCGATCATGAGCTCAATCAGGAACGATCATAAACTCGATCATAAAAACCTGGAACAAAAGGTAATAGGTGGCCATGGTGTTCCAACAATCTCACCACCCACTGCTGTTCATGAGGCGACCATGTCTTCAGTGTTTGTATATAAATCAATTATTCATGGTAGTATGTTACAGAGATAGCATGATAAGATACTGTCCACTGTGCAGAATTAACAAACTACATGAATAAATCACATGTTATGATACATGGGTACGATATATCCTTTGCCTCCACTTATGGATGCCAAGTCACTTATGTACTTGATGGTATGTCGTAAGCTTCCAGGCAAGAACTAGCCATGATATATAATGTAGCGAAAGGTTTTTCTGGTGTGATGATAGTGGTAGAGAAGAAGTAGAATCTCTCTCCAGAAAGTATGAAGTCCCAGTGCCAGAGAAGTGCACTGGTATCACAATTGAGTTACGGCTGTGAATACTCTGAGCTGGACAATAGATTTAGGCTTCAGAAGTATACGGTGCCACTTTCGCTATATTATCACTTAGGGTTACTATAGCGAAAGTGGCAACGTATACTTCTGAAGCCTAAATCTATTGTCCAGCTCAGAGTATTCATAACCGTAACTCAATTGTGATACCAGTGCACATCTCTGGCACTGGGACTTCATACTTTCTGGAGAGAGATTCTAATTCTTCTTTACCACTATCATCACACCAGAAAAACCTTTCGCAACAACTGCATCTAACAACTTTGGTCACGAAAGAACCTAACTCGAATGATCAGCAGCCTGTGCTTAGGCGTAAGACTTGCTTATGACAAAGCTTCGCTTTTTCGGAAAAGTACAACCGATTAGGTGAGTGAGATATATATTTATATTGATTACATTCTAATACATATATGTAATAGCATTATAGATTGTTATTTTTCATGAGTATAACTAACTGGTAAGACTGAACATTACTTTCTTCCCTTGATGTCGGTTTTGACTATAATCTTATGGATGAGTTATCTCCCCTGTGTTTGCCATTGAATGGAATTTAAAGCATATTTCAGAGAGAGCGTATTTGCTAACATTTGGGTGTGCTGAGTTAATATTTTAATGCTCTAATTTTTTAAAGGAGTAATTCAATTCCAAAGTGTATTGGATTAGAGAATCAAATCCAGCTGGTGCAATTTAATGATAATGATAAGAATAATAATGATAATCATTTAAATACAGAAGAATGAACGGCTATGTAAGATTGTACATTTAAATTCTTGATAATGAGTAGAGCCAGAAATATTGAATACTAATTGTAACAAGACCAACGGGCTGATCACCTGTTTGCCAGTCACTTCGATTACGGAAACAACAGCAAATGGATTGATTTGCCGTTGCCCTAAAGACGCCAATAGGCGTGATGGGAAACAATGGCAAAGAAAACCTATCTGCTGTTGCCCTAAGACGCCATTAGGCGTAATGGCCACTGACTGCTTTGACGGTCGGTGGCTAAGGACGGAAGAAGAAGAAGAATTGTAACAAGAGATTTGATTTATTGCAATACTTTGTGGAACATGGTAGAGATTTAGCAGACACCATATGTTATGAAGGACTATTAGTGATGATGGTTAACTGAACATGTTGAAGATGTCTTTTATGATATATCTGTTTTATTTACCTAAGGAAATAAAATACCCTTATGATGTGTAGTATGCTTACATGGTATTTGTCTAGCATGCATAAGCTGTACGGCAGCAGTACAAAAGACAAATGTTGGTCTGTACTGTGAATTCTGAGGGACGGGCGACACAAAGACTTAATAATTAATCTCTCCCAAATGGAAGATTACTGAAGTCGTGTTGTATTTTCCCCAGTTCTTTTAGGGTAGACTGCACCAGGAGCTTCCATCTTCATCGATGACGTCGAAACCTGGATCAGGGAAAGAGAACTTCCAACCCCTGAGATAGATCTGCACCTAACACACACAACCCTTTTCTTTCACGTAGAGAAATCAGGGAGTGACCAGGATTGCTGTCAGGAATCCAGATAAGTGGCACTATCAAGAACCAACCACTTCATTCAATCAAACTTAAGAAATGTCCCTTCAACAGTTTTGTAAACCGCTATAAACACCTTCATCAATGTCATAATGCTGAAAGATAAATAATCTTTGTTTTCAAACTCAAGTCAAATTCTATAACTCCTGAGAGACAGTGTCAATACCTTTATAGACACTATTGCATTTTTGATTATCTTAAATTCTATAAATATTTGATTGAATACATATTCGACATTGTCGCATAGAGATTTATGATCAATAAATTTTCTTTATTCTTTTCTTATTTTACCCGTGTCCTCTACTTTATTATCGCTCTTTTATCCTTTTCCTGTTTTTTTTCGCATTCGTTCGTTTGCGACTAAATATATTTTCCCATTCTGACTTTGCCGTTTCCTTTCTCATACTGGTAACGCATTTATTGCATAATCGTGTCAGTCCTTGGACGAGACGAAATACTGTGAAATTCGTCTCGATAGACATGGGATGGCAGACATATCGTCTAACATTTTCATCTGACATGGCGCTCTACGGTTAAGTTTCTCGGTGTTAGGTGTGAGTAGGCGACAAATACGCTGCGCTCAGGACTGAGAATAGTTAGACGGAGGTGTCAAAGACGCGTTGTGGCAGTTATGGCCTGCGTCTTAGTTAAGTGTTAAGAGAGGAGAGGGGGAGACGGGGTGTTTGCGAAATAACGTGGGATCCTTTGTCTGTTTAAGATATATCTACCCGAGAGAGTTTTAGACTAGTCATTCATACTCCTAAATCTGCAGTAGACAGATCACCCGTGCTAGAAAATATCTTGTATATTGCAAAGTTCTGAGTTTCTTGGCAACATTTTGCCGAGTTCTAGACTACCATTATATTGAAGGATTCTAGTTCGTGGTATTAATCTGTAGTTCTGTGTGGAGGTAAATATATTATATATCTAGTAGTGGTGAGGAATTCAGTGGAAATCGCCTATTATATTTCACTAGTTTCTTTTGTGCTGAAGAAATTAATTTATAAGTCTGTTATATTCTCTAGTGACGTGTTTCAGTGGAAAGCAGAATAAATGATAATTTCTAGCTTAAACTCATGCAGCTATAAATAGATTTAATTTAACTGCTAAATACTCAGTCGAGAATATTTTAAAACTAACTTATAACTGCACTGATTCATCATTGAATATTGACGAAATACGTATGTATTTCTAATTCATGATGATTGATTTTATGAATATAACTTATTTCACGGGAATTTTAAACGATAAGACAAGCTCTACGCTTGCAGTTTATAATGTAAGTTATAACCGAGGAATAGTATGTATAGTATTTTATATGTTGTTTTCTCTTTATTCAGTGACACTGGGGTGACCCAACTTTACCAGCGTTTTGTACGGAGAAATATCTGTGAAGAACAAAAACATTTTTTCTTAAAGACTTGGGTGTATAAAGTAAAACCTGCCTAGATTACATTGGCACCCAGAACGACAGAGTACCCATTACATAAACTTTTTTTTAAGATTAATGAAGTAACGGGCCCATAGAGCCTGATTTAATTCTTCCAGAGAAAAACCTCAAGTACATTTCAGCCCTTGTGGCAAGCAAAATATTAATATCAGTAACCTTCCGACGGAGTTGTGACTAGTGGTGGTGTGACCAAATTAGGTCCTATACTGAGAGAAGGCAGTTACCTGACATTCCTAATTACTAGAAACCTAAGCTATTGACACTGTGCTCGCTGTTAACGTTCGTGCCTGGACAATTTTAATGTGACAGAACCAGATATCCTAAAATAAGTATAACCAAGAAAACGTTCCCTGACGTAGTGAATTCAACCCGTCTTTTTTGGAACTGGGGTTCTCTTGGCCAAGACTACAAATGGAGAGTCTGTATGTGCATGTCCTAAAAATTGTGTTTCCAGAAGTTGCTACCAAAGCTGTAAGTACGAATGAAAGCACGTGATCACGGCTGACTGAATAGAGTGAATGCAGGACTGAGTGATTCCTTTATTGTTGTATTTTGGCACCCATTTTGCTGTCTTAAATTTCTTTATGCAAGTTGGTTTTGTTGCTAACAATATTTTTCCTTAGGATAGATCAGAGTATCCAAGTCTGTTCATACCTTTACAGGGAAATCTTAGACTAAATCATATGTATCCGTGACTCTTTGGGGCTATCACTTTTCTTCTAACAGGACTGTGGGCTATACATCGGGGGAAAAGATCATACCAATGGGTCTATCATTCTTGTAGCAATTCACTGACTTTATGACTATTTGTATATGTTTGATGTAATTTTTATATGTTGTGGTGGAGGTTTAGTATGATAATTAAACTTCACATAAACTTATTCCAGAGTGTCGGTCAGTTCGTTCCCAAATATCTAATATTTTTCATTTGTCATAGTTTTCACGTTTGTGCGTCTATTGTTGTCACTTATGTGTGTGTGGGTATGGGATGACAGACATATGACATCTTATTTCCATCAGTAAAGTTTCATTGTAAATTTCTAAAATCAAGATTAGTTTAATGACTTTTGTTGGGTGTTACAATGATGTCTAATACTGTAAGATTATGTCATATTTGTATTTAATTAATGGGTGCTCTTTCTAATCATTCAGTACCTTAGGGAAAAGTGTGGCCTGGATAACTACTAACTCTTAGTCTACTCCAAGGACTCTCAACCTGCTAAGAGACAGTTACTTTCCAGTATCCCTATAAATAGATCTGCCACTGATTCTTGATCTATTTTTTTCCGGCGGAACTTATACTTACATTTTCTGCAGATTTTCCTCGAGCCAAAATTTCAGTGTGACAATCGTGGACAGACTTGGTACTTATTCATACATTCATTTTCTTCCATCTATTCACCAATATAATCAGCCAGCCACACTGTGACAAAATAACCTCGAACGTCACATTTACCTGTGCCGTCCTGCAATTCATTCTGTGCTCTTCACATTCTTTTTCCCACCTCTGACAGTATTTGGTATTTTTGATTCATTGTTTACACTCCCTTCCCTCAATTCTTATCATGTCGGGACTTCAGCGACCATCTTTTGCTGATTAAGGCAATCAATGACCTTCGTATTAACCAATATTGACAACACATTTCCTACGAGACAGTGCATGGGCGCGCCTGATTAAGTAAATAACCTTGGAATGACCATAGTCGATTATCTTATCACTTGTAACGAGATTGTACGTCGCCCACAGTGTGACTAGAATGAAGGTGCCCACTGTATGACTAGGTAGTGACTGTAGTATAGAGATGATACTAAAAGATAGTTCCAGAGAAAGAATACTAGACTATACAGAATACCCCAGTCCCAGAAATGAGCACTGGTGTATGGATGGCACAGGTTATAGTCAGACAGGAAAGAGCTCTTGTCCAAATGGTAATAAGTAGATCAAGAGTATAGCTTGTCCTCTCGTTACGACTACCCTATGTTTTAAAACAGTATAATTCAAAATTCAAACTGTAACTATATAGAATTGACATAGTCCAAAGTTACAATTAATAATCAATTTATATATATTTGATTTCTTTTCTTCTTTCTTAGAATGTGAAATGATGAAAAAATATATATACACAATGTGCACAATGTTGTTTACACTTAATACAATGTCACTGACTTAATAATGTTTTTGTTTACTGACTTTGGTATAATAATAGTCTCTTCATTTGAAGACTAGGGTATGTTTGTTCAGTGTCATCTGATGATGCATGTGTATGAGATGTTCACATGTTCTTGTTACCTTGTCAGTAATACAGATGTCTACTTTGCACATACAATCCTCAGGTACATAGTTATAATGTACATTTATATTACACCAACTACTTTACAACATGATGTGATTTCATAGTCCCTTTTACACCTGCTGCCTTTCCAGTCAGCTCTGCGGCCATCTTGCGTGACTGGTGCGTTTCTGATTGGCGGCTATTTGCTTTTCCAAGAATCAATCCCTAAGGTATTTGTTTACATTCTGCAACATCCCTGATAATAGTTATGTCTGACCAGTTTGTTGATTGTTGGCTAGATCGGGTAAATGTCATAATAATTTCCGGACAGACTAGCTTGTTGGACGATAATTATCCAGCTTGAAAGAGATTACCTGTGATAAATTATGAAGTAAACTCATAAATGATCAAGCTGGGGATGATGATGATGATGTCAATGTGTATATTGATGGGTCTGTAATCCGTGGTGGGAAATCGGATAGGGCTTCTCAGCTAGAGTAAAGGACAGGGTCGTCGCGGAACACAGCGGGGATTACCGGACAACAGCCTCCAGCATTAGAATAGGGGTTGAGGCAGCTAATGCACCCCTAAGGTGGCTATCTGTAACTTCTTTAACAAAGGCAATTATTGTGTCAGACTCTCAGTCCATGCTTTGGAAAGTCCAAAATGGTTGGCTTCGTCATGAATGGATAACCACCATAGGAGCCTCGAATCTTAAGGAACTGGTGTTGATCTACTGTCCTGGTCATGCAGGGGTAGGCGGAAATGAAAGAGCTGACAGACTAGCTTCAAGAGCACCAATAGAAGGGGCAATGGATATGGATAAGGAAGAGGTACGGAAGGCAATTAATGATCGTCCTTTAGAGAATGACACTGCAATCGATGGATCATCAATGGACGTTTGAGAGAATGCATCCAACGATTAGCATTCATACCTTTCGCCATTTTCTGATAGAGACTGAGCACCTATGGGTTTTCCCAGAGTGCAATGACGTCGATTCTAATCAACAAAACAATATTTTGGATTTAAAATGAAAAAAAACTGGAGCAGAGGAGCATTCAAGCTTTTATGTGCTCCGGCCCCGCTCCAGCTCCTGGCAAAAACCTGCTGTTCCACTGCTCCACGCACTAGCTCCAGGCCCCACTCCAAAGCCCTGGAGTCAACAACAGAGCTAGCTGCGAACACTGGAAAAGAACAGAAACTGAAGCAGTGGAGCATTCAAGATTTTATGTGCTCCAGTCCCGCTCCAGCTCTGGGCAAAAACTTACTGCTCCGCGCTCCAGCTCCGGGCCTCACTCCAAAGCCTTGGAGTCAAGAACAGAGCTGGCTGCGAATACTGGAAAAGAAAAAAAACTGGAGCAGTGGAGCATTCAAGATTTTATGTGCCCCGGTCCCACTCCAGTTCCGGGCAAAAAACCTGCTCCGTGCTGCAGCTCCGGACCCCACTCCACTGGAGTCAACAACAGAGCAGGCTGCGAACACTGAGGGCGGAAAGTTTGGAGATGCCTGATCGCCAGTATGTCTTAAGATAAAAAAGATGATTATAATGTTGATGAACTCATGAATGTTTTTAATAGTCCAAAGTCACAAGCTGAGAAGTTATAGCACGTGTTAAACTAACCTCGTCCCTTCCATTTATCATACAGAGACACAGAGGTTGCATGTAAAAATGTAAAATATACTGTTTCAAATGAATTTTAGCCACACTGAAATCGTGTTAATACATCTGAAAGGAACACAAACATTAACATAAAGATGATTTTACGTAATTTGAATATTATTTTGGTGTTAACAGATTGGCTGGATATTGTCAAAATCGGAAGAAAATGTCAAAATCATTTTAGTAAGACGAAAACATGGTGCAATAAACGGGATGGTAAATGATACATCCGTAGCACACAACAACACAGATCCGCACAGCACAATGCTAAAAACAAGACTAAATAGTAACAGAAGGATAATGTTGCCACTTCTCAGTCTTGGAATTCCAAAGTACGGACCCACTAATTCCTATAGTCGCTAATTCCAACTAATTGTTAATATATTGCCACAAAAACTGCCACAGAATATTTCCTTTCATACCAACATTTTTGTCTTCTATATCATGACACCTACTATACAGCCGTGTTTTCCCCATAAATTTGTGGGAAATTACCATGAAGTGACAACACTGCAGCGTGACAATTCCAGCGTTAAAAAAAAAAAAACGTGATTGCGCTCATATTATCGTGGGAAAGGAGCCGCGCGCTAGCGTAGTGGTTACAACACCGCTCTGGCGACCGGGTGATTCAGGATCAAACCCGGGCGACGGCATTTGAGGATTTTTCGTCGACCGGGAATTGGACTGGATTAACTCGAGACCTGGCGAGGACATTTGAAGGAGTGTTGTCGACCAGGGATTGGCGGCTCCTGAGCCGACCCAGCTCTAATGGGTACCTCCGAAATCGGCGAGTATCTGCCTGAATGGCGAGGGACACCTGTCTCTGTACAAGAAAAGGGATACTCACGTAAAATCAATGTCAGGTTAGACATTAACAATAACCTGAGCTTTCGCCTCGAGTATTAGCGGGCGTACGAGGGGAAAAAGAAAAAAAAAATCGTGGGAAAGCAACAAGTGCGGGGGCGTCCTGTCACTTTGAGCTTCACCGCACATAACTTTTCTTCCACATAATAGGCACCCGGGAAGAAATTGGTCTCTCGCATATTAGTGAAATCGCGCATATGGAATTCGCATAAATTGAGGGAAGTCGGAAGCCATTTTGTTTTTGAATACGGAATAACAGGAGAAAAACTGGTTTTCTGGTCAACAGGGTCTTCTTTAGGACAGAATGTTGCCCTAATATGGCAGACAAATATAAGTTGTGGTTTTTATTATTGTGATTGTCTAGAACAGTACCAGATACTGCCACAGGACAGTGAAGAGTTAAAAACTTCATTTATGCTAAGTCTCAGCTTTATGAAGTGGGTTGACCAATCCCCTTCCTTGCTGCCATTGCCTTCCCTAACTCAAGAGCACAGTATGTTATACATTTTACAGTTCGGTAGACTGGGACGTAACGCGAACCGGTTGCGAACACGGTCCCTTTCCCTCGAAAAGCAAACTCTTGACGCTCATCTTTTGCCATGCTTACACAACCTAATTATAGCTATCTTCTTTAATTATATTAAGCTACTAGTATTTTCTTACAATAATCTAAGTGACAGATGGGACTACCTTGAAACTGGTCGTTTTAAAGGACATACATTTGAAAGCTGAAGTTCCCAAAGACGCAGAGATTCCTTAGCCATGAAACGATTGTGACGGGGATTTCCTGTTGAAAATTGCAGTTTCTGAAGACACAGACATTCCTTTGCTTTAAAACGTGTGTGACGGGGATTTCCTGTTGAAAGCTAGAGTTCCTGAAGACGCAGAGATTCCTGTGAGATGAAACGAGTGTGACGTGGATTTCCTGTTGAAAACTGAAGTTCCTGAATACATAGAGATTCCTCAGTGGTGAAATGGTTGTGGCTGCTATTGCCTTTTGAAAGTTGGAGTTCCTGAAGACATAGAGATTCCTTAGTGGTGAAATGGTTGTGGCTGCTATTGCCTTTTGAAAACTGAAGTTCCTGAAGACATAGAGATTCCTTAGTGGTGAAATGGTTGTGGCTGCTATTGCCTTTTGAAAGCAGGAGTTCCTGAAGACGCAGAAATGCATTTGCGGTGAAACGGGTTGGGACTGTCATTGCAAGTTGAAAGCTGGAGCTCCTCCAGAAGCAGAGATTCTTTTGCGGCAAAATGAATGTGGCGGAATTTCCTGTTTAAAATCATAGTTCCTGAAGACGCAGAGATTCATTTGTGGTGATACGGCCGTGACTGTCATTGCCTGTCATAGCTTTATCGTTGTATCTAAGCTTACTAAGCAGCTGCCTTTGCTGTGGTTCCAACTTCTGATACGGCTGACATCTGCTTTGTTCTTACCGTTGGCACGGTTGACACCTACACTGGATCCAGGGTTTTTTTTTTTTTGTCAACAACTTCGTTTTTTTATTAAAATGTCTCTGTCGCATAGAGATTATGATCAATAAATTTTCTATATTCTCTTCTTTTTCTACCCGTGTCCTTTACTTTATTATCGCTCTTTTATCCTTTTCCTGTATTTTTCGCATTCATTCGTTTGCGAAAAATATTTTCTTTCCCATTCTCATTTACCGTTTTTCTTTCTCATACTGATACGCATTCCATTACGTAGATGTCAGCCAGACGAGAAACTGTGAATATTCATCTATCTCAGACATAGGAGCAGACTTTTGGCTAGCATTTTTACCTGACACGAACGTTTCTCCGGCGTGAGATGTGATAACCGACATCTGCACGGCGCAGAATGAGACATTTGTCTGGTATTTTCCTCTGTCACGGCACTCTCGGCCAGTTTCGTTAGCAGTGATGTGTCAAGACGCGAAGTGGCAGTTTATGGCAGGTCTTCTGGTTATGGAAAGTGTTAATGAGAAGGGGAGAGATCGGCGCTGTTTCGTGTTTCGAAATAACGTGGGACCTCATTGTCTGTTTGATAGATATAATCAGAGTTTTAAACTTGATTTCACTCATTCTCCATTTGCAGTAGACGTGGTCACTTCGTTCTAGATACTTAAACTTATAAGTGAAACTCTTAGTTTCGATGTGATACCGTAGTTCTGTGTTGAGGTAAATATTATATTAAGTATCTAATATTTTGTGAAGTGTTTAAAGTGATAATCGCTTATTTCATATTTCACTAGTTAGATTTTGTGCAGAGTGCTTAATTTATAAGTCTGTTATATTCTCTAGTCGACAAGTTACAGTGGAAAGCAGAATAAATTAAAATTTTAAGCTTAAACTCATGCAGCCATAAATGAATTTAATTTAACTGCTAAATACTCAGTCGAGGATATTTTAAACTGACTAGTAAATTTTTTTCCTCTATTTAGTGAAGAAAACTGGGGTTAACCCAAACTTTGCCAGCGTTAAGTACAGAGATATCTGTGAAGAACTAAAACATTCTCTCCTTAAAGGACTTGGTGTATAACCTTTACACGAACTTTAAAGATTTTAAAGAAGTAACGGGCCCATCGAGCCTGATTTAATTCTTTCAGAGAAAAAAAATCTCAAGTACATTTAGCCCGTGTGGCAAGTAATAGATTACAAACATTAACTTTTCCGACAATTTTTACTCATTGTGGAGTGACCAAGAATTTTACCTTTTGATCGAAGTTACAAACCTGACATTGTTCCTAAGTAGTGGAAACCTCGTGATTCTGATCCTGTGATCCCGCTTGAAAACTAATTCTTACATGAACTGATAAAGTGACACTAACTTAAAATCTGAACAAAATCATCGCCTGAAGAGGACACTCCCCGGACAAATTGGATGAAACCATGATCTGCAGAGCTGGGTATCCGCTTTATCAAACGATAAAACAGATTGGGTAATAACGTGCGCCAGACGGCGAACAACAGCAAGCTACAGGGTAAGAAAGTGAGAAATGCACGACAGGGCCCTGATGAATGAACCGAGAGAAAGCAGGAACGAGTGACTCTTTTTTTTTGGTTGGTATACCGAAATTTCACCCACTTTGTAAATTTCTTTATGCAAGTTTTGTTGCAAACAAGATATTTTTCCTTAGGATAGATCACACTAATATCTAAGTCTGTTCATACCTTTAAAAGGGGAAAATCATTAGATTACCGCTAATGTATCCGTGACTCTTTGGGCTATCACTTTTTTCTAACAGGACTGTGGGCTAAACATCGAGGGAAAGGATCATACTGTGGGTCTATCATTCTTGTAGCATTTTTATTGACTTTATGACTATTTTGTATATGCTTTGATGTAATTTTATGTGTTGTGATGGGATTTTCTGATAATTAAAAATTCCCTTGAACTTAATCAGTGTGTCGGGTCAGCTCGTTCCAAACTATCTATATAATCATTGTTATAGTTTTCCCACGTGTATGCGTCTACATGTCGTCAATTGTGTGTGTGTGCACGTGAGTGGTAATATATATATATATATATATATATATATATATATATATATATATATATATATATATATATATATATATATATATATGTAGTCAATAGACTGTCTGACTCCTCTAGATCTGTTGTAGAAGATAGGCTAAAAGAGAGAAAAGATTCTCGATTTCAGAGACAGCCTCTATTGATTTCTACCATCTCACTCGTGGAAATCTATTTCTACTATCATCTCTCACTGTGGCTATCACTCATTCTAATCTATTCAGAAGGGACCAACCCAAGTCTTAATTCCCTTATCAAAAATTTACGACAGTCTCTTTCGCTCCTTATTGAAAACGGTGTTAATGTTGCAATTGGTCTCTGTCACGGCGTATTTCTAGGCTTATTTCTATGTGTTAGACGGTCGGAAACCGTCCTGATAGTCATGTGAACAGCAGAGTCATGTGATCAGCGGAAGTAACGGAATGCGCAAGTCTGGCGCGATTTTAGTCAGTGGAGATTTGACAGCCATCCATGGCGGACGCAGTTTCCTAGTATGCCAGCTTCGGCTGTCTGTGATATCTAAGAGTGATGCGGTGCCCGCCATTTGAGCCCTATTCCTAACGTTAGTTATTTCTGCTATTATAAGGATTCCAGGGAAGTGGTTATTTACTTAGCGTTGAGTTTGGTACATGCTAAGTTACAGTCATGCATTTTCATAGTCAGTGTTACTATGTAGGTTTTTCCCGCGTGATGGCACGATGTTCATTTTAAGATTGTGGTAGCCAGATTACCCGTTCTATAGATTGAAATTAGTACATGCATTCCCTGTTGTGACACGTATATAGTCGTAATGTTGTATTTTCATCAGGCCACGTGTGGTCATGTGTTAAATTGAATAAACGGGATATAAGCTGTTTCATGAGCGTTAGTCATATGTCACACACTGTTGTTGTGTCATGCCTCTGGAAATACAAGCCTATGTGTAGTTCTTGACATAAGTTATTTAGGACATTAGTGGTATAGCCGTAGAGGTGAAAGGGAAGGTAGCTAGCACCTTATTTCTACCTCCACTAGCTAGTATATAAAGGCTTGTGTGATATCTGGGGTACTCTCCGGTCGTTGTATTGTGGGCCCAGAGGCCGTAGGGCCATTTTTTTCGGATCGATGGATAAGTTCGATTAATAATAATATTTGTTTAAATTAATGTATATAGGCAGTTTTTAACTAGGCTTCGTTCATTATGTTTTCTCCGCGTATACAGTGCGTCTAGCTGTGTTGTGAGTTGTGAGCGTTTTGATCTAGGTCAGGTCGGGATTAGCCAGAGGTAGTTGACCTGGAATGAAAATAGGTCACTGTTTGTTGTTAGCAGATCAGCGTATTTTTTCAGATTGATGTATTTAATCTGAGTAGTGTGGCTTGTGTCAGCAGATAAAAAGTTTGTTTACATTACTTGTATACATGTTAGTGGTTGCTAGTATGTTCAGCACGGTAAGGTAAAGGGTAATACGGTGTGTTGTTAGACATATTGGAAGGTAGATTTCGCAGGTCGAGGCGAGAAAGTGTGTGCTCCAGGCGGAGCAGGTGACTCTAGTGCTTGCAGGCTAGACAGGTCAGGTTGTGGTTGTTTCTTTTGGTAGTACAGGATAGGTTAGTCCTTTTTAGGGCTTGTGCCTCGTGTGCTTGACTGTGCGTGTGGGCATAGGGCACTGTCATAGGTAATTGTGGAAGTTTTTTGCTGGCTTCCGTGTCTTGGTTCCGTGTCAGCAACGTACAGGTGTAGGGAGGTATAGGTGGTTGTTAGGAGGACTGGCGCAGGCGGCTACCGTGTTCACAACTAATGTACAGACGGCCTGCGTAAACCACCATCTAGTCTACCTGAAGATACAGCACCATCGCTGTTATTGATCTGTTCGAGTACAGCACCCATCGCTGTGAGTGATTTGTTCGAGTTACAGCACCCATCGCTGTTATTGATCTGTTCGAGTTACAACACCCATCGCTGTGAGTGATGTGTTCGAGTTACAGCACCCATCGCTGTTATTGATCTGTTCGAGATACAGCACCCATCGCTGTGAGTGATTTGTTCGAGTTACAGCACTGTAACGTGTCTGTTTTCTTGATAATGTTAATATTTAGTGACAGGATGGTTCCTGTAGGCCAAGTTAACTTCTAGGGAAGCAAACACCTTGACACCGAAACCAGCCAACATCAATCACCCTTATCTGGGCCACAGTGGACGAAGTGGACAGTATACATTTTTATTCAAACTTCACGAGGCTCCAACTTGAAATACAATTCAGTTCAATATACAAATGGCATAGTATATGCAGTCGTCGATAAAACTTTAGGCAGTCCGTTCATGTCTGGAACGCTGTCCTTTTCATTTTCCACATTTTATTAATCATATTTTCACACTCGACATTGAGAATTCATACTCCCTTTAAATGAAGATAACCAGATAAACTTCACAGACGATCTTGATGTATTAGTGATGGAACAACATAGGGATGTACAAGATATATATTTTTTCAGGAGCTCAAACACATGCGTCCAATCGCCATGACACACAATGGTAGAAGGCCTCCAGACAATCTTCTCACTTCTGCAATTTTAGTTTCACATCTGCCAAAATCACCATATCGGCATGACGCCACTTCCTGTATTAATAAATGACTCCGTATAAAATAAACAAACAAGGAGCCCTGTCGAGCTACCTAATTATACCGACACAATCGTTATGAATTTTCATTAGAACATTCCCCCCCCCCCCCCCCCCGCAAAAATAATGGAAACAAAGTTTTCATTATTCCCGTGGTGTGAGCATAACATCACCAGAGTGAAATATGGTAACATCAAATTTTACTGTAAGTAAGAAATAGCATAGCACCCAGGTTTCTGCCATGGGGTAGGCAATTTAACACTAAAAGTGTGGTCCATGGTTAATACCAAAGCCAATGTCTACTACGAACAAATTCCTTTTTAACAGCAATGTGAGGTCGCCATAACTAATAGTACCCAACATATTAAAAAATGATGGTAGCAATACATGCACTCACATACCTCACACCGTCCAATAACATCTATCAGTCAAGTCCAGTATCAATTGTCAATTAATTAACTTATTGATCAACAGCAATAATGCAAAGCATTAAAGAATAAACAAATATATAACAGCGTAAAGAGACGAAATGAGGCAGACAATCATATTAGTAAAGTGAATGAATGCAAAATCGTATGCTAAAAGATTAAAGTCATGTGTACATCTTAAGTACTTGGCAGAAAAAGTGTATTGTGGTGCCAATAAAAAAGAATGTTATCTTGCACCTAATGAAGTTTGTGACCAATCAGGTAAGAATACGCTGATGTATGGTACGAATTGACAATAGTATTGAAAACGCTCAAACTGTTCACTCAATAATTAGTGCGAGTGTATTAATGCTTTGTATCAAAGAACGAATCTTATCCCGCGAATTAAAATTAATTAACAGCTAACTAAAGCACTGTAGTTAAAATTAGTAGTGTAATAGTATTATACACACTAGTGAAATAATAAACAACTACAGTCCAGCGAAAATATTTCGAATCAAGCACAAAGTTCATGTCCATGATTCTCTGTTATATTATAGAATGTTCCTTTATAAGTTCACTGTAAGTACGAATGTTCAATGTCCAAACAGATAGCGATTACAAAGGGCACGACAGGATTATTATATTTATGTCCCTTTGACCATGCAAAGCATCCTTGAGTTAATTCCCTTAATCTTTAGACGCAGTTCCAATAATAGAATAAATCAAGATTTTGCATTCAAAATATCCTAATGTCACGTTATTCTTAGAATATCAATGAATGTGTGTGTTTTTGCACATAAACCGAGTATGACAACTGTTAATCATGTCCAAGACATCCATGTAATGCGCTGAGTAAAATGAGGCACAACTTAAAATTGGCGATATCAGCATTCATCATCATCAGGTGTCGAGTGAACCGATCAATACCCGTAAGTACTGTCAAAAGAGTCATTGAGCGATTTCCTTCACTTTCCGATGAAAGAGTTACGATAGTGTTCAGCTTTGGCATTCAACACAGAGTTTTTGTATATTTTATCTTTGCACAGCAGTAATAAATCAGGAAATTCCTGTCAGCATCAGCATTGACAGCAAAATATGTTCATAGATAGTGCAATGTTCCATTGGTTAACACGTGAAGAAGTCAGTTAATAGGTTTGCTGTAACCTCACAAGGTACCTGCATTTGCCGTGTTGTTAGTTGACAGTGAGTCTTTTACACAACGTGACAATACATCCGCAACAACGTTTTGACTGCCCTTGATGGCACGAATGTCATATTCGTAGGGTTGGAGCGCAAGTGATGCTCTGGCAGCCCTCTCATTACGAAATTTTGCAGTTTTCAGATAGGACAAGGCCATCTAATCTGTCTCCAAGACAAATTTTGCACCAATGAGGCATCTCTGAAGGTTGGAGAAACAATATACCACAGCGAGCAACTCTCGCTCAACAATAGGATATTTTTTTTCCGTGGGTTTCAATTTACGACTGACATACATAATTTGATCTAGACAATCATCGAATTCTTGCATAAGTGTACCACCGATTCCCGATCCAGAGGCGTCAACTCTAAGGATAAAAGGAAATCGAGTATCAGGCAATCTTAAAATTGGTGATTTTGAAACGTTTAATTTCAATAAATTTAAAGAAACATCGCACGAATGTGACCAAACAATCTTATTTGGAGAGTTCTTTCTTAATAACGAAGACAGAACTGAAGTAATTTCTTAAACGTTAGGCAAGAATTTCCTATAGAATCCGACACAACCTAAAAGACAGCGATTCTGTTTTTTTTTTTTTTTTTTGGTCTTAGGAAGTTCTAGATTCAAGATCCTAGAGATAGTGGAATCTTCAGGCTTAAGAAAACCGCTTCCAACGTTATGACCAAGAAAATAAATTTATGTGAAACCTATTTTAGTTTTCGAAGGTCTAGCAGTAAGATGATGGAGACGAAGAGTAGTGAACAACAATTGAATTCCAAGAACATGTTCTTCCCAAGATTGATGGAAAAGACAAATATCAATATAAGTAATTATGTCATCACAATTAGAGAAAATTTATTTTTTCCATATCACGAACAAAAGTCGCAGGAGCGTTAACGAGACCAAAAGACATAAAATTAAATTAGAACAATCCCAAAGGTGTAGCGAAAACAGTATAAGGTTTTGCTCTGTCCGACAAGGGGACTTGCCAATAACCTTTAGACAAATCAAATTTACTGAAAAAAGTAGCAGTAGACAGTCTATCCAATAGAGAATCTAACGAAGGCAGAGGTTCGGCGTCAAAAATCATCAAAGCATTTAAACACCTGCAATCAATGCAAATACGAATGGATTTGTCTTTCTTTCTAATCAACAGCATAGGAAAACTGTATGGAGATTGAGAAGGAGAAATTATGTTTAATTTTATCATATCATTTATTTCTTATTGTACTTGTGATTGAAAATGTACAGGGATAGGATAAAGTTTCAGCTTTATTGGTCTGAAATCAGTAAGAAGAATATCATGTTCAATTATATTTGTACGTCCAGAGATATCCGTGAGCACCTCGGGTTAAAGATTGTAGTAACAAGGAAATCTGATCCTTCTGATATGAAGCAAGAGCTGGTGAAATAGAAATATCCCTCCAACTCAGTAGACGAAAGTGGTACAGTAGGTAGAGATAAAAGGGTTCAGAATTATCAGGTAATTCAGATAACTCTTCCTGTATGACAGCTAAGGAAGAGCGACGATCTATGGGCTCGTAGATAGCCTCAAAGACTGGTGTAAGATGTGGAGGACGAGAGTGAAATTGTTGCAGCATGTTGATGTGAAAGGTTTTTTCCTTTCCTTTAATAGATATAATGTAATCAACATCTGACAATCTTTCAAGTACAGTATATGGTAATCCAAGATACAAGTAATTTATTGTCTTTATTGGGTAACAATACATAGGCCTCATCACCCGGCCATAAATGGCGTAGTTTTCTGTTTTGATTAATAAACAATCTTGCCTTAAGTTTAGCTTTTTCTGAAGCTTCTTCAGCTATCTGGCATGCGTCGATAATTTTCTTTCTCAACTTAACTACGTATTGGTAAGAGGTTTGAACCTCCTCATGCATGTCAGCTCCAACCAATAAATGTTTTAGAATGGACATAGGTCCTCTTGGCTTGGCACCAAAGATTAATTCAAACGGCGCAAATCCAGTATGTTCGTTTGGTATTTCCCGATAAGCGAACAATACCGCTGAGAGTACTCTATCCCAATCCTGCGTGTATTTCGCGGTTACCTTGCCCAGTATTTGTTTAAGACAGCGGTTGAGCCTTTCTATTTTCCCGTTGCAATGGGGTGATATATGCTACTAAGAGATCGATTTATTTCGAATTCTCTCATAACTTGAGTCATAACGTCAGAAACAAACTGAGTTCCCCGATCCGATAATATGTTTTCGAGAAAACCCAATCAACTAAAAATTAAAAATAGAGCGTCAGCAACATCTGTAGTGGATATTGTTTTTAGAGGGATAGCCTCTGGCCAGCGCGTGCACATATCAATGCATGTCAGCACATAACGATGACCTCTAGCTGACGTGAATGGCAGTGGACCAATAAGGTCGATTGCCATGTTTGCAAAAGGACGCAATGATATGTCTGACCCTGGATAGGCACATTATGCCTGGGGCGTTTAGCTGCCACATCTTGGCAAATTTTGCACTTGCGACAAAAGAATATTCACATCTCTTGTCACCCCAGGCCAAAAATAAAATGAGATAAAACCCTCTGTTTTGTTCTGGCAATCCCTAAATGACCTGCACAATTAACATCATGAGCATGTCGTAAAACAAATGAGCGGAAACTAGTAGGTACCATAATTTGTTTTTTTACTTATGTGGATCTTGGAAATTCCGAATCAAGATCCCATTCTTTATTGTGTACCAGTGTACAGAATTATCATTAACCACCACATCATCAGATGTGGCAACATGAAAATTTTTTTTCATTGAATCATCATCATTCTGCATCTGTATGAATGATTCTTTGTCAATGTTCATGTAAATCATCCTCATTTGCCCTTTCCTCATCATTCATCCCCTCATCCGTCACCACCTCCTCAGTCACCATCTCATCATTCATCACCTCATCTACAACATTTTCAATGTGGACATGTTCATTTACTTCTGCACGAGACTGAGCTCTAGTCGTGACAGCATTTGCCATAATAAATTTGCTGTTCCCATTTTAAAATATCATCATTAGTGCATTCGTGAAGTCCAGGAATATTTCCCAGGGTTATTCCAGCAATTTGTTTGTCCAACAGGCACACGAGTGTCCTTCCAGTAAAATAAGGGGTATCCAAGAATACTTCCGCAGTCGGATAATATTCTGCTGTGCCCCCGAATGTAATGCACTTGACTTCTCTGCCTGTGTAATCAGATTGATCCACTAATAACCTTCGCACGCCAACCGTAGTGCATCCAGTGTCCCTGAGCACTGAAACAAGTTGGTTGTTTACAAAGCCCCTATTAAACACTAGTGAACCTGCCCCATCATAAGAGGACATGACTGGCAAAGGATGTCCACACAGGAGCCTAGGAATTCCCTGTAGCTGAAATAAAGAATTACTTTCAGAACAATTAGTACTATTGGATAAGTCCACACTACATGCATTTGCATGAGAAACAACATTGGTATTTTGGACTGTATTATTGTCATTTTGATGCGCACCTGTATTGGAATGTTCAGGATTTCTCGAACGTCGAAAGTTAGTGTTCTGTTGAGAACTTCTGTTGTTGTAATTATTTACATTGTTTCCATAAAATGACCTTGGGCCTCTGTTTGACAGGAAATTATATCCACCTCTGTTCCAATCTCTGTTAGGTCTGATAGATGACTGTTGAGGTATATATCCATCATCATATGAATGCAAATTTCTTTGAGGTTGTTGTGACCTATTATTAAAATTATACCTCCATCTGAAAGATCCATTATTATTATCTCGATTTAAGCAAAAATTTCTGTCCATGCTATATGATCTTTGTCTGGGTTGATTGGACATCATAGTTCTAGCAGATGCCACTGGCAATGAATCCTTTATGTTATTCCTGCTAACATTTCTACCAGGATGTGCAATTTGGTATTGTCGTCCAAGATTTTCTACAGCAGCTAACGTTTCAGGCTTTCTCTCCTGCAAAAAAGACAAAATGTCACCACTGACTGAAGACAGCACTTTGTCTATTAAAATTAAATCACCCAGCCCATCAAATGTTTTATCAATTTTTGACAAATCAACCCATCTAGAAAAGCAAAGCTTAATTGATGAAATAAATTCAGCAAAATCTTTAGCTGAATCAGGCAACAATGATTTCAGTTTCAATCTATAACCATTTTCCTCCAGTTGATACTTTTTTTAAGCAATAAAGCCTTCATAGCATCATAATAATTTCTAGTATGATCATCCATGGTGCAGACTGAAGTAAGAGCCTCACCCACCAATAAACTCATTAATCTGCTAGGCCATGTAGCTCTATCAATCCTAAACTCTTGGTAATATGTCTCATACCTATTTAAGAAGCGTGAAATATCGTCTATATTAGAAATAAATTTGGGCAAATTTAATTTAAAAGTAGAGGCATGGTATTTTTTTCCAGCCCCTCCACCTGCTGGATTAACATGTTTAAGTTGAACTTTTAATTTTTCCAACTCGAGTTCTGCCATTCTTTGAGCATAGGCTAACTTTTTTCTCCTCAAGTTCTTGTTGTGCCTTGATTTCTGCCTGAGGTTGTTTTGCCTTTAAATCTGCCTGAGCTTGTTGTGCCTTTAATTCTGCTTGAGCTTGTTGTGCCTTTAATTCTGCTTGAGCATAGGCCATTTTTTTCCTCAAGAGCTAATTCTTCTCTTCTCAGCTAATTCCTCTTCTCTCTTTTTATCTTCTCTTTCTAAGAGCCTCTGTTCTCTTGCTACGTCTTCTAACCTCTTAATTTCTTTTGCATGCTCAGTGGATGCATATGTTTTTAAAGCTTCACCTTGCATACCAAACTCCTTTCCAAGATTGGCAAAATAATCCAAGGTAGCTATAATTCACTATTATTGTGACTCCAAATTGTCCAATAATAATTCAAATAATATATATATCTGATAAGTGAGCAATAGTAGCAACAATTATTTCACCACTCAAGATCAAACTGCATGAAATTATAGATTTTATTTTAGGAGCAAAAAAGAAAATAGAGATACCACCGAGATTACAGTACAACAGTAGACAGAGCCAACCGAAGAAAATACTAATGAAAAAAACCAAGGCAGAAATGTATGAATTGTAGAAAAATGTAAAAAATTTGGCTCAACCACACTTGTGACAATACAAGCACAATTTCACAACATATATTACATCTATTAACAGAGGGATAGCAAGATTAGATGAACAAATTTACAAACAATAATGAAGAGTAAACCAAATAAAATACAATGAACCTGACAACAAATACAAAATTACAAAACCTTCACAACTAGACAAATAATGAATCTGGTTAATTCACTCAAGGCAGTAACACACAGCTATTTTCGCCGGCCCTTTAAGTTGAAAAAATCAGATGCAGAAAATAAAGAACGACTACGAATTCACGACCGTCAATGAGGTATAATGATTTCATAGGTCCCACCAACCAACCCGCCTATCACAAAAACATATAGATACAGAAATACATATAACATGTAAAAGAAAGAACTGTCAAAAGAGATTCTTCAAGTCTCACACTGCATGAATCAATAAATTTACTTATCTGCTTTTTCATGCAAAAAATCCTCCTGGCATCAGCCTCTGCCTCAGGAAACGACGATTCAAATTCAGTGCAGTTAAATGGGTTAGTCCTAGAATCCCGGCTTGAAGCCGACCAACACTGCTATCTTGAAAAATATTCTGCACATGCAAAAAATGTAGTCCACCGACTTGAACAATTTTTGAGACATCACTGGAAAATATTTTGTTCAGAATCCCGGCTTGAGGCTCCCATCCATAGCTGTTACGTGTCTTTTTTCTTGATAATGTTAATATTTAGTGACAGGATGGTTCCTGTAGGCCAAGTTCACTTCTAGGGTAGCAAACATCTAGACACCGAAACCAGCCAACATCAATCACCCTTATTTGAGCCACAATGGACGAAGTGGACAGTATACATTTTTATTCAAACTTCACGAGGCTCCAACTTGAAATACAATTCAGTTCAATATACAAATGGCATAGTATATGCAGTCGTCGATAAAACTTTAGGCAGTCCGTTCATGTCTGGAACGCTGTCCTTTTCATTTTCCACATTTTATTAATCATATTTTCACACTCGACATTGAGAATTCATACTCCCTTTAAATGAAGATAACTAGATACACCTCACAGAAGATCTTGATGTATTAGTGATGGAACAACATAGGGATGTACAAGATATATATATATTTTCAGGAGCTCAAACACATGCGTCCACTCGCAATGACACACAATGGTAGAAGGCCTCCAGACAATCTTCTCACTTCTGCAATTTTAGTTTCACGTCTGCCAAAATTACCATATCGGCATGACGTCACTTCCTGTATTAATAAATGACTCCGTATAAAATAAACAAACAAGGAGCCCTGTCGAGCTACCTAATTATACCGACACAATCGTTATGAATTTTAATCATAACAAGCACCTACCGCTGTTATTGATCTGTTCGTGTTACAGCACCCATCGCTGTGAGTGATGTGTTCAAGATACAGCACCCATCGCTGTGAGTGATTTGTTCGAGATACAGCACCCTTCGCTGTGAGAGATTTGTTCGAGTTACAGCACCCATCGCTGTTATTGATCTGTTCGAGTTACAGCACCCATCGCTGTGAGTGATTTGTTCGAGTTACAGCACCCATCGCTGTTATTGATGTGTTTGAGTTACATCACCCATCGCTGTGAGTGATATGTTCGTGTTACAGCACCCATCGCTGTTATTGATCTGTTCTACATGGACTTCACAGCTAACGCTGGCAATAGGAAAAAATATATCCGTCCTTCATGGACAAGAGGCTAGATTCTCACTGACTACCTTCGCGCCAAATTTTTCTGACTTCCGCTAGTCACATGACTCGCCGGTTTAGTTATCCCAGTGTTGCCAACCTCAGTGTTGCCCGGCTGATTTTTCGTCACTGCGAAATAGCGCCGTGACAAGCACACATTGCTCTCAGATGGTTTTCTCGTCGTACTGCAGTACTCAGTGTCGAGCAAGTGACTGACCGATGTACCTGTGAGTCCAGACTGCGTGGAAAGAAGCTCACGACTGCGTAGACGACTGTTATGAACGATTTTCTGACACCTTTTACGACATTGTGCCGAAGGACTCTGTTGTATTAGCGAGCACATATCTGCGTCTCCAGAAAGATATCTTCTTGTACGTGGGTACAAGGCTGTCATATTTGAGACTGTACAAAAAGCCTGGGGCGCTGATTCTACATGAAATTAGCTTCTGCTTTATACTTCATTAGACACATATGGATAAAATATATTATAAGCGCTTAAGCGCCCCACTCTTTTTGTCAATTTGATGTTACATTTTTTGACTGCAAGCTATAAACTCCTAGAAACATTATTTGTGGTTTTTTAGTGCATTAAAAGCCTGTGTTTAAAATATTTTGTTTAATTTAAAAATTGAATTTCTGGGTTTGACCTCTTAAAAATTTTTTTTACTGGGGTCGACATCTATGATTTTTATTAATGTTACCGGGTTTGATATTTATGTTTTTATTAATGTTTACGGGGGTTGACATCTATGTTTGCGTTTATTGTTGCTAGAGTTGACATGCAGTTTGTTTTTTACTGTTGGAAGGGAGCCGTGGCTTATGGTTTTTTTTTCCCCTTTTAAATATTGCACGTGATGACACGTGCTGCTAACGTTGAATATTGCTAGTTTGCTGTTCTAGTGATTGTTATTCTATGATTCTGCTTGTTATTCTGGGTGAGGTGAGGGGATGTTGTTGTTATTAACTGATATGATAGAGTTTCTTTTTGCGCTTTTCATCACATCACTCCCACGCGTAACAACAACAAAACAAAAACCCCTTATTTTTCATGGAGTAATGCTGGAGCACTATAATAAGCGGAGCATTTTAACAGCTAAAATTGTGCTCAAAGGCCACAGTAACGATTCCGCACCTTAGTCTTAAGTGCTAAATTGCTATCTAAAACAGTCATTAGATATTCATTGATGCCAGAAGAGACGGCGGCAAAGAAAAAGGTAATAACCTGAAATAACAGGGGAAATTTGCACGAAATTGGCTGAGAAATTCTAAAGAATCTTATTGCAGTTTTCCGAAATTATACTCCCACAAGACATGTCAATTTATCGTTTAGGGTTTCTTGTTTCTAAAGGTATCAAGATGTGTCCGATACAAATAAATGTTATGTTATGAAGGTATATGGGGACATTTTATTACTAAGATTATATTGAATCGTGATGTGCGATTATAATTTACTGAAGTGAAAATGTTATTATTATTACGTTTTATTTACAGTTAGGATCAAGGAACACAGACATGGCAGTTGATTTTCCCAACGTCTCGTATTTTCTTCTTTTTCTCTTCTTATTTTCTTTTTCTTCGTCTTCTTTTTCTTCTTCTGCTTTCTTCTTTTTCTTTCTTCTTTCTTTTTCTTCTTGTTTCTTTACCTTTCTTTCTTTCATTCTGTCTTCTTATTCTTTTTGCCTTCTTCTTCTTTCATTATCTTTCTTCTTCTTCTTCGTCTTGTTCTTCTTCTTTCTTTCTTTTTCTTCTTCTTCTTACTTCTTCTTCTTCTAATTTCTTACTTCTTCTTTTTCTTACTTCTTCTTCTTCTAACTTCTTCTTCTTCTTACTTCGTACTTCTTCTTCTTGTAACTTCTTACTTCTTCTTGTAACTTCTTCTTACTTCTTACTTCTTCTTACTTCTTCTAACTTCTTCTTACTTCTTCTTCGTCTTACTTCTTACTTCTTCTTCTTCTTCTTCTTCTTCTAACTTCTTCTTCTTACTTTTTACATCTTCTTCTTCTTCTTACTTCTTCTTCTTCTAACTTCTTCTGCTTTCTTTTTATTCTTATTCCTTCTGATTCTTCTTCTCCGTCATTTTCTTCTTCTTTCTTCTTTATTCATCATCACCTTCTCCTTCTTCTTTTTCCTCCTATTCTTCACAGCTCTTTTTTGCGGAATTACATGAAGCAGATCTCCCGGCACAGATAAAAGTTACAATAAAGCTGTACGTATTCCAAATTCCAACCTGAAAACGGACTTGATTTTATCAAAGTAGATATTTAGAAAGCTCAGGGCTTCTAATGTAGATCCCAACACCTCTTGGGTATCCTGCCGCTGCACTATAGGTGTCAATGACGCCTACACGAGAACTCAATCTGTCTTTTAGCCACTATCCAAATTTGCAGACACCATTATCTCTGTTGTTCAATTTCCGCCGCGGATTCTTTGCGGCGTTTCTTGTTCTCCCTTAGACGAGATAGACACATTTATTTGTGTGGTTCCTCTAATCTCTAGAAATCTAAGTGCTGTTCCGAGTGACAGGAGAAGAAAGGTGTGACAGTGAAATGTCGTGGTAAATGAGAAGAAAACCATAGGAGGTCGTGCTGCTAGACGTGTTTCGTCACAATTCAGAAATTGTAGTTCTTCGGTGTCAGCTTTCTAATGAGAAGGCGTGAAATTTGTATTTCTCAAGATGTTATTGTCCTTGCGTTGCCTGAGAGAGAACGAGCATTTGTCATTTTACCAGTACTTTATAACGTAATGAAATAGTACGTCTTTAAAAAAAAAAAGAAGCAGAAGAAGAAGAAGAAAGGTAAGACAAAGAAACAACTATCCTATGGAATCACATTCTGAGACTAAATTATAAATGCCATCTTTGAGCCATAGCGTGCGACTAGAGCGTGTTTTTGTAAAGTTATATATATATATATATATGGAACTTCTGACGACACATTTTTTTTACGTCAAGGCAGACCACACACAAAATTGTTTTGTTTACCGACGATGTGATCACGTCCATATATAAGTTCTGTAAACATTGCGTCGCAATGCAGCTTTTTTTTAGCATCTTATGAGAAGAAGGAGTTTGAAGCATATCGTGACAACTGGAACGATTGAAGGAAAGCAAGATATCGGACGACAAAGAGAGAAGATACTAGACAGTTTGACATCGTGGCATGGAAAAAAGTCAACGATAGAATTGGTAAATTGTACTGTAGATAGGAAGTTGTGGAGAGACATTATGGCCTACGCCACCAGGCATGGTACTTGGAGAAGAAGAAGATGAATCAGTGCGTAAAAATACATCTACATAGTTCTGTTCATGCTTCAAAGAATATACGTATCCAGTAATACAGAGAATTGTGTTATTACTGATTACCTCGTATTATTTACAATGCTACTGATCTTCGATATATTAACTTAACTCACTGGAAGTTTGATTGTAACAGACTTCCATAGTGTGCAGTATCCTGCATTGATCGTACGCATCAATAGACTATTTGACGCCCAGCTGTTTTTTTTTTTAAGTTTTATTACCCACTTTTATTTAACTCAGTATGGTATTTATATATTTGTTGTAATTCTAATCTTAGAGAGCTGAAACTTTGCACACAGTTCACTTTCATGGTACATTTTAATCTTTCATGTTTTTGACCGGCATTAAGACAGCTGATTCTGACTCTCTTCATTTCATCTATATTTTAGAGAGTACACTAAAGGAACCACACATCATGACATTTTGGTTATCGCATGCCGAGTATGTCAACTAACGGAACCAAAAGTTGTGGTTTGACATTTAAAAATAATTGTCCAATCAGAAAAAAAATGGTATCACTATTAGAAAGCTTCGAGAAATAAGAAAATCAATAATTGTTTTGTGAAGATAATTGTTAAGTGCTTACAAGCAACAACCTGTATTTCGCAATCGTTCTTAAAGTTTTGTGATGTCTTTACATTTTAAGAAGTAACGAAATACAGATCTTCGGTCTAAATAAGACTTTCATAAATGTCTGCTTGGGTAGAAAAGAACTGAAATGGTCTGGCAAGGTCACGAATGTGGATCAGATGACAAGAACCAGACAAGTGCCAGTGGAACAAGAGATGAGAAGAAGGCGCTGGAGAAAGACAGGACACAGATTGAGGAAACCTGCTGGTAGCATTACAAGGTAGTCTTTATTCTGGAATCGCAAGGGTAAGAGAGGAAGAGGAAGACCAAAGAACACACGGAGAAGAGAACTGGAGACGGGCATGGCGGGAATGAAGAAGACATAGAAAGAACTTGAGCTGAAGGCACGTGACAGGAGGACTTGACATGTGTTTGTGGAAGTCTATACTCCGCGCTTCATTGGCATTTGTATAAGTATACATTACAAGTCTGTTTAGAAGCCTTACGTTTGGTTATAACAGGGTTTCTCAAACGGGGCTCCACGGAACCCTGGGCTTCCGCGAGAGGAGGCTAGGGGTTCCGCGACAGATCGTGATTGAAAACAGAATTAATATCGTGTTTTTAACTTTGCATACCGGGTGATGTTAACGCTCGCAGTGGTTTACAGTGACCGAACAGCACCGTTTGGCAGTGCGCGATAGGACCTTGTTCACTCTTCCACGTACCACATGTCATTAGTGTCTTGTAAAGTAGACATTTATTTTTTAAGACTTTTAGTTAGACCTACTTGGATGCGGTAGAATAGAAAGTCAAGCAGGAAATTTTAAAAAAGGAAAAACTCAAGTTTCTTATACTTACACTATTAACTTGCCTTACTGTTGATATCCTTTGTGGGGACGTGGAAACCACACAAAAAATAGTAGGCTAATAAGTTGGCCAAATTAAAACGATCCATAAAAAAAATAATTCTTTACTCAAAAGAGAGTTGACAATTTTCATTGGATTATTATTATATTTACAATTTACTGTCGGCGTCTGTGGCCTAATGGATATAAACGCAGTTTCATAATCCAGATATACCAGGTTCGAAACCTGCTGCAGGCAGTTTGGTAGCAGATCGCTTTGTGTGGATTTTTAACAATGGTATAAGCGCCGTACCGTTCAGAAAGCAATGGCAAACTACTGAATGAAAAAAAATGCCTAGAAAAATCACAAACAGCCAATAAAAGCTGAGGTTGATTGCCACGTCCTGTAAAGGATAAGCAACTAACTTACAATTTACTGATCACGCCAAGATATCATTAGCCTTAGATACAATAATTTTTAAGTAGGGGTAGACCTGATGATTATTTCAAGGGTTCCTCCAGGATAAAAAAGGTTCAGAAAGACTGGGTTAGAGGAAAGATAGTTTTCATTTTAAAATGTACCTACTGATATAAGTGTTGCTACATCAATCGTTGCTAGCAATCCTGTTCTAGGCCTCTTGTATGCGATACTTATACAAGTTGAAGTTTTTGTGGTTTAACATTGTTTTTACAGGATGGAGTAACCGGCCGCATGCCCAATATAAACTTCAACAAACATGGACAGGAACATTAAAATAAAAATAAGTTAACTCAGATGTCAAGTCCTATTGTATGGCTGTGAAACATGGTGAACAACAAACAGCTACAGACTTTCATAAATGGGTGCTTGCGTAGAATTTAAGGATTAAAATGGTATGACAAAGTCGCCAATGTGAAACTGATGACAAGAACTAGATAAGTGCCAGTGGAACAAGAGTGGAGAAGAAGACGCTGGCGATGAATAAAACTCACACTGAGGAAACCTGTTGAAAGCATTACAAGGCAGTCCTTTGTTCTGGAACCCCAGGGTAAGAGAGGCAGAGGTAGACCAAGAAGCACAAGGAGAAGAGGACTGGATACAGAGGTGATGAGTATATACAGAGGTGAAAGTGATGAGGAAAACGGGAAGCGAACTTGAGCTGATGGCACGTGATGGACGGCTTGGCTAGAGTTTGTTGAAGGCATATGCTCCTTGGGGAGCTAAACGGTACTGAATGAGTGAACTGTCTCCAAGTTTATAAAATGTTGCTACCCTACAAGACACCATTAGGCGTGATGGCCAGTGACTGCTTTGTCAGCGTGGGGCTATGGATCCAGGAATACGATATTAAATGGGATATATTTTCCATCTGATGTCCGTTTATCATTGAACTGTGCTCATTGTTGGTCAACACTTGGATGTTTGGCATTGATCTCTGTGGTACGTGGTAGCTACTTATAGGTAAGGTTGACATGCTCCAGTTTCTCTTGAGCGAGGACATCAGTTTCATCGATGAACTGTAGGTTAGTGATTCATCTTCGTCATCATCATTTTTTTCTCCTTACAAGGCAGTTATAATAGACTTCCATAGTGTGATGTATCCTGCATTGATCGTACGCATCAATAGACTATTTGACGCCCAGCTGTTTTTTTTTTTACTTTTATTACTCACTTTTATTTAACTCAATATGATAGTTATATATTTGTTGTGTTTCTAATCTTAGAGAGCTTCACAAAACAATTATTGGACCCCACTGTAGCTGGTTCTTTTTCAGTAAGTCTGCTCAAAGGCATTCACATGTTCTTGTAGCAGTGATCTCTGTAGCAATTTGATTCACATGTTGAGGTTGCCAGTCGCATGCACAACCATCCATCAGCCGCCGTGTGCGACATGCATGAGGGATCAGTTGTTCTATTTTTAATCTGTGTCATGAGAGGGACCCCCCCCCCCCCGAAGCAAATGGGGCTACGTTGGTGATTATTCAACCTAAAATAGTAAATCTTTCTACATAGTTCTCTAATTCTTTCTACATAGTTCTCTAATTCTTTCTACATAGTTCTCTAATTCTTTCTACATAGTTCTCTAATTCTTTCTACATAGTTCTCTAATTCTTTTGGCATTAAAAAAAGGTGAAGGCAGCCCCATGGCAGATACTGCCGTAGGAGAATGAAGTGTTAGAGACTTCGCTTTACTAGGTTCAGATTCGAAAGGTAGGGTGACCAGTTCCCTTCCTCGCTGTCTTTGCCTTCCTTGACTCAAGAGCAGAGTTAAGTACTCATTTACAGCTGGGTAGACTGAGCGTGATGCCACCGTGTTTCAAACCCGTTACCTTTGCCGCGAAAGGCCAGCGCTCTAACCACTCTGTCAATCGAACGCTCCTTTTGACATTATGCGCTCAATGAAGATGTTGAACGGTGTAAGGGCTAGCAAAGAATTAGCTCTCTGACTCCTCCCTTGGTTGTGCGGAACCATTCTCCTAGTGTGCCATTAATAAAAACCACACTAATAACTTTATTACCGGGTTCCGCAATAGTCTAAATTAGTTTCCGATTAATTTTATATTTCCCCCGTATTACCCTACATATTTTTCGTGCTATATTTTGTCAAAGGAGGTTTCATAATGACAGGAATTGTTAATGAACTTTCGGGCACTTTCTGTTGGTATAGTTTAAACAAATTATTTTTTTTATTTAATGATGAAAAATATCTCTGATGGGTTCATTCCTATGGTCATCTTTTTGGTCTGGGAGCAATACACAAAAACCACATTATGTTTCATGAAGCCTTCCATTATGGAATCCAACAGACGAGATAATGGGACTCAATACATTGTCAGGGTTCGCACGTGTTATATACCGGGAGATAAGTTGTTTCAGTTCGCTTTTGATTATCGTGTTAAAACTCTGCCTTTGCTGACATCGTCAAAAAGTATACAGCTCGGACTATTAAGCCGGGAAAAGAATTGAACTGTATTGCTCAGAGCAAAGTAGCTTTAATGAACAGGCATATGCCTTTATTTCACTTGCCTTGAAGGTCGGTCATGACTCTGCACTAAACATCCCGACTATGGAATCAGTGTTTCAGTTTCGCTACAAGTTAGGGTTATATTACTTGGTTTTCCTAGGGGCTCTTTAAGTCCTTCATAGATGTTCCACAAAGTCCATTCTTATTAAAGTGAATGCTATAAACTTATAACCCCGGCAGTTGTCTGGTTTCGTCTTGGTAAGCGACATCTTATATACAGGCGGTAATAATCTGTCCGAATTCATCTTTATGCAAAGCTCACAAACAACAGCATCAGTGTTTTATATCTTTTGTTCAAGTTATATTGCCTTCTCCCCCGATGTGTTTGTTACGATGCTAAGGAAAGCTCCAATCGTTTGATATATGCGTGTTTAGTGGGGTAAATTTCTAAAATTATTTCCGCCTGAAATAATATGCGTTGTGCAAATGGTCTACGTCTACCCATATATTTAATGAAAAACATTCCCGTCCTCTATCGCCGCAATTGGTACAAAAAACTTATATCATTTACTTTAAATATAAAGTAATGTGTTTGTAAAACAAGGTGTGCCCGTAAACGGTGAGGTCATACATGGTATGTTCCAAAATGTGTCGCACAGGATGGGACTAATCTCGTTATTGACGCTTGAGCACACTTTCTCTTCGGTCTCATTTACCATTCTTAATGCGCTGAGCGATTTTAGTGTTAATCTGTTGTCTGATGTCAGGACCCACAGCACAAGATCTAGCAGTCTCCAATTCAGGTTGTAGATCAACATGACATATCTCAGGGCTGACGTTTCACTTGACATTGAGCAGGAAGCACCACGCTCTAAACCATAGCAGGACATGGGACAGACGAATAACTATAATCTGCCGAGCAAACGCAGGAAGATAACGGTTAAACAAGCAGACATGACGATCAGTTTAAGACGAATGTTTAAAACTAATAGATCAGCTACAAAAGTAGAACAAGAAAGAGTAAGTCGCCCCATTAACCAAGCATGAGTACTTAGTCAGTCCAACAAATGTAATGATTACTGCCGTAGTGAAGCAGAGAGTGATCGACCATAATGTAGCGCACAACATTTTTTAATGATTACTCTATGTTTTGAGGCCCTTGATTGGATCATCCAATGCAGAGCGAGGGGAGGCTAACCCCATGACTACCTGTTATATATAAACACAGAGTTCGAAAACTTTTCAAGTGATTAAAAATCATTATTGTAACAAGGTTGTGCATTTTCTTATACCAAACAGTTTAATGTCTCGACTCACACGATCTAGAATCATTACAAACATTATAAACCCGGGACACTTTTTATTCTGGTGTTAGGTCATTACAAGCAGCGTAACTTGTTTGTTTAAGTACATACATCCTAACAAGACCGTTTGTAATTGGAGTGATGTACATTGCGAAGTGATGAACTACCTACGTTGTACAACAGTTTGGCCTAAAAAAGTCGCACTGTTTAATCTATTAGAAAGAGAAAAAAAGAAATCAAAGGGCACCAAATGTCTTTATCTTTCCATGAAATCTTTTAATCCCCACTGTTACCGTTGTTCCAGCTCTTCAGCGTCGATAAAGTGAAACTTTCGGCACAAAAGCGTTGAATAAAACTATTAGCGGGAAACCATCACTAAGAAACAAAGATCACAGGAAAAAAGAAAATCAAGAAAGCAGATTTAAACACAATCAACCCAGAAGTTCTAAAGCCAAGGCTTATAATGTGTACAGAAGGCAATAAAACAAGAGCTAAGAAGAACATAATTAAAAACATAGACAAGAAAGAACATTAACAAAACATATGTGTATAGAAAAGCCTCAGGTTGTGTAAAGTATAGTATAAAGGAACAAGTGGTTAGGGGGAGCTTCATTGATTGACGATTGGTCACCTGCTTTAAAAAGCTGACACTAAAGTAGAAAATAAACCCCAATGTTTATCTTTGGGGCTATCTTTGTCGTTAGGCGGATACAATATTTTATCAAAGTATGGTGGGGGGGAGAATCCTCCCCCCCCATCCAAACGATTGGGAGGAGTGGCTAGCACCGCACACTAGTACAAGTTAACGTCTAAATGTGCATTGGGCTACACAGCATGAGAATCTTTCTGAAAAGTGTAAATTTGGATCATCGGATCATGATGTTTCGAATCAACATAGTGTCTCGCAACATTGTTGGATTGTCATAAACTCAACAGTTGCTATGACATTTGGGATAGTTTTATACAGATGTATCGAGCACAAGCTGCTCAGGGGGTCCGACGACCAGACATGCGGGCGTAAATGTCTTCCAGTTGAGTTTTCTCCCCCTCGCTCTTAAAAAATATAGGCTTAGCCTTGACACGTCAAAAAAAAAAACAAATACACTCGATATATGATTTAAAATAGTAACAAGATCAGTATTGTATTAAGTGACTGTATGCAGTGTTACTAAAAAAATAAACAAAACTCACCCATTGAGTAGACATAGTTGGGATATGTAAGAGATCTCCCAGCTCAGGTTTCCGTTACACAAGGTAAAAAAAACACCCCCCAACATTATCGTAGGTCGGCTGAGAGACAATTTTTTCTCACGCGCATTTAAAGAGAGGGTAAAAAAAACAAGATCCAAGACTGGGAAGAAAGGTACCTACAGAGTCATGACACAATCGGTGATCCCACTGTGCATTGAGTGAATAGGCTGCGAGGGACGAAGTACCAACGGCTGATTTAGGGCTACTCGGTGGTAGAAAATCGCTCTAGGGGACACTTTTATCGCAGCTGTAGGGTAAGTCCTGTGTTAAAGTATAAGAAATCTTGGCTGATTATTTATGGTAAAAAAAGAGATGTCAGTGGATGAAGCTACCAATTCGGTTTGTTTGTGATCGCGAATGGGCATTGGGGGGGGGGGGGTGGTTGGGTTTTGTGTTGTTGTTAACTTGGGGGTCAGTTGTGGACTTGTTGGTTGTTGGGGGGGAGATGTTGTTTGTTGAGGGGGGGTAAAAGGTGACGTGAACCGAAAACACTAGGGTTATCACCATTCCCACGGGGTTTGTCTGGGATTGTTTTTGTAGGTCTGTATAGATTAATGAACTGGGGGGGTGTATTGGGGGGGGGGGGTGGGAGGTTGGTTGTGGTTGTTTGTGGGGGTTGTTGGATTCCAACATATAAACGTGTTTATCCAATCAATGGGAATCAAAATCGTGGGGTAAGGGGTTGGGGGACTGTCCGACGCAGGAGTGGGTTTACATGGTTTGGACTATAAAGTTGGGGTGGTGTATTTATTCGTAAAATTTTGTAGTCTGGGTATTTATATGGAGTTTGCTTTATTAGTTGGGGTTATACGGACCCCGGGGGACAGTTTTAGGGGAAAAACGCACAATGGTTTGGGGTGGGGGTGGATTTTTTCTCACTGCGATTTAAATCGGTACCCCCCCCCCCCCCCCCCCCCCCCCCCCCAACCCCCCAACATGGCCCCGTGAACATTATCAATGTGGGCGTTTGGGGGGTTGATTTACTAACTTCGGCTCGGCATGAGACAACCCCCCCCCCCCCCCCCCCCCCCCATGGGTGGATCCCCGGTTGGAGTTTCGTACCCGGGGTGGTAATGGTTGTATGGTGGCAAGGTGGTTTGGTACTCTTTGGGTCTGGTGCGTGGTTGTCTCACACTGGGGGGGTGTGGGGTGGGTGGCAAGTTTCCTATGTATTAGGACTTTGCAGTATGCCAGGTGGGTTAGTTGTCTTGTGGGGTGTGTGGCAGTTGTCCATAAAAATGGGAGGTTTATTAATTGTTGGAGGGGGGATGGGATTATTTTGTGTGGGATGATGGGATAAGGTTGTAATTTGGGGTTGTTGGGGGGTTGTAGATCAAGGGGTATAGGGGGGGAGGGGGGTCTTTGGTGTGTGGGTGGGAAATTGGGATGGGTGGTGTGGGAGGATTTTTAGAAAGTTTGGTTGGGGTGTAAGGGTAGATGAAGGTTGGAAGGTAATTAAGTTGGTGGGGTTGTATTACAAAGAAAATTGGGTGGGGTTGAGTGACATATAGGGAAAATTAAAGTTGGGGGGTGATGTGTTGAGGTGAATGATTGGTGGGGAAGGTTGGGTGGGAGTGGAGGGGAGGAATTGATCCACACACTACACTAAAGTGTGTTTAGGGGATATGTGGTTTTGGTTTTGGGGGGGGGGGTAAGGGGGTTTGATGGGTTATGAAGGGGGAGTTTGGGTTGTGGGAAATATGCAGGGAGGTATTGGGGGGAGGTTGTGGTTGAGGTTGTGGGGGGGGGATTTTTTGTGGTGGTAGGTTGTTGGCGTTGTGTATGGGGGTGGGTATAATAAGGGTTGTTAGGGATGTGAATATTGTAAGGAGGTAGGGGTTGGGGGTGTTGGAATGAGGGGGTGAGTTTGGGTTAGGGGGGGGATGTAGGGTCTAAGAAAGGGGTGGGGGTGGGTTAGTGCCCAATTTAGATTGGGATATTTGGCATGGAATGGTTGTTGTTTCATTGTATTTAATGGGAGTTGTTAAAGGTCCGTAATTGATTGGGACTTGTTGGATAGGTGGGTAATGGATTGGGGGTTTGGATGAAGGGAAGGGTGTGGGCCTGTGGGATTGGCAGCGGGGACCAGGATAGGTCCAGATCTGTTGTGGGTATATTGGATGTTTTTGTGGGGTTTCGGAGGGTGGACATGTGTTGAATGTGCCGCGGGGGGGGATTTGTGGGGGTTTGTGTGTAGATGGTGTGTGGGGTGTTTGGAGGGGTGTGGGGTGGGTTAGAGGTGTTAGTGGCGATATAAGCTGGGTGTGTTTTGCGTGGGGTGTTTGATGGTTTGGTATAAAATTTGTATGAGGGGTTGCTGGGTGTTTGGATGGAGGTGTGTTACCAGTGGATTTGTGGTTATTCTGTTATTGGTATTGTTGTGGTTAAGTTAATTTATTGTGTTTGGAGGTAGGGATCAATTACGATATGTTTGTTGTTGGTGTGTATTATATAAGAGAGAGTGTTGAAGGATAGGATGGGTAAGGGTGGGGAAGATGGGGAGTTGGGTAAGGGGTGCGTAAGGAATTGCGGTGGGGGAGGTTGGGTTAACTAAGAGAAAGTTGTGTAGGGGGGGTGTACAAATGTAAGTATGGAATTTTGCGCGAGACGCTATTTTTATATTGGTATGGGGTTGGGTGGATGTGGGGGGCGGGTCAGTGTAACTGACAAGGAATTGTTGGGTGGGGGGGATGGGGATTGGATAATTAGGGGAGAGAGAGTATGAAAGTGGGTTTTGATGGTTGGAATTGGGTGTAGGTTTTTTTTAATTTTTTAAAGTTGTGGAGGTTATATGGGATGTGGGTGGATGGTATTTGGATGGGAGGGAAGGGGGGATGTGAGGGGTGGTGGTATGAAGGTTTAGAAGAGTTGTTGTTGATGGTAGGGAAATAGGGGGGGGAGTTAGGGGTTGGGATGAAAAGTGGAGATAATTTGTAATGGTAGGTGGAAGTTGGTTAATGGGGGTATTGGGTGTTTGGGTGTGAAAAGGATAAGTTGGGGGATGAGAAAGGGGATGATTGGTAGGGAAGTTATGGAATAGGGGTGAGGTATGGAGGGGAGAAAGGGGGTAGGAGGGGATGGTATAATGGAGGGAGTATGTTGGGAAGATTTGTGGTGGATATGGTTTGTAAGGATGAAGGTTTGAAGTAAGTTTGGTGGTTTGAGTATTGAGGGGATGGTATTGGGGTTAATAAGGGTTGGGGGAATAGGAATAGTTTGGATATTGAGTGAAGAGGGTGAGGGTTTTTGTAATTTTATGAAGATAAGGGTTATGGTTTAGTTGTGGATGGTGGGAAGTGGGGAGTAACTTCCGAGGGTGTAAGTGCTAACGAGTCCCGCCAAAACAATCACGTGCCACCAAACAAGGGTTTTACAATACGTAATCTCTGAGGCTCACTACATACTGTATACTCGTGAACTGGAGTGCTATTTGCACAGTTTTTCCAGTTAATAAAATCCTTTCAATATGTGCATCGGCCCCCTTGGGTTTGCCCCATACAGTAATTCGAAAGGGGAAATCCTGTACTCTCTTGGGAGTCCTCCCTATAGGGCAAAAAGGACCGCTGGGAGTAACCTAATCCCAATCTTGCGAAGATTCTGCGGTCACTTTTGCCAGCATGTGTTTTGTAAATGCACCGTTAAAACGCTCGCAAAACTCCGTTTGACTTGAGGGTGATATGGACTCGTGAATGTTTGGGCAATACCCAACATCCAGTGATTTTCTGACATCTCCTTTGGAATGAACTGACTGGCCCCTATTCCGAAATAACTCTTCTACCGGAAAACCAAACCTGGGGCAAAACAACATCTGCAAGCCTTCTGCGACTGCTTGTGAAGTAATAACTCTTCATGGGGGTGGCACCGCCTCCGGCCACCTGGTGCACAAATTCTACCATCTGTTAAAATGAAACGATATCCCCTGTCTGAATGACCGAGAGGGGGCCTATAATATTCAATCGCTGACTTTCTGGAAAGGACGGTACTGACAAGTCCGTAACCTGCACTGGGAGCTTTGGGAGGTATTCTGCCTTTATGCCTTCATCTTTTGGCATATCTTACAGGACCTACAATATAGTTTAATGTCCTTGGCTAGAACAAGGGCCCAGTAAAGAATGTGTGACAAAAGAGCACCTATCTTGCGCGTTTATTAGCCACCACCCATGTTCCCGCCCTTTCGAAAGGGGAGGTCAGTTGTGCAAACCTCTAACACTTTTGCTCTAAAACTACATGGGGGGTACCCACCACTTGGCGCTGAGTTTGTACTCCCTGTAATGGTATTTTTTGTTAAGTTAGCAAAAACATCTAGTGAGAACATTAATTCTTGAGCATCGAACCAATTTTCTGGCCAACTTTCGAGCGAACTTTACAATGGACACTGATCTCGAGGAAAGATTGTAAAAATTTACGCCAATGATCCGTCCCTGACCGTTGGTTACTGGATAAAAGTCGCGACAACTGTGTAATCCTGACTCCCTTTAAATGAAAGAGAGAGTTATATTCTTAGCTAAGTTGACTGTGAAAATTAAGGGGTTTGAAAGGGTTTGAGCCCTTCGTGATTGGTCAGTTAGACTGTATTAATAGTGGTTGAGTTTAATAAGAGCCAGTTGATATATTAGAAAATTTGGAAAATAAAGGAATCCCAAAGGAGGAATAGGGGATATGAATGGGAAGGAGATTGTAAGGAGACCTTGCCACAATGACCCACAATCAGGATGGGGTGGAAAAGGTGCTTGGAGTATTTGTTTTTGGGTTTTTAGTCTACCAGATATGAATTGGAAGGTGAGGGTATGTCAGGGTATGGTGTTGGGAGGGTTTGTGTTAATATTCCAATTAAATTTTTTGATAAGATGACGGCATTATATACTGTCTTGACCATTGTCAAACAATGAAGTCGTTGAAGGGAGGAACTACGCACTTGGTATTAGTCTATTTGTGTGTGTGTCCAGGTCGTTCTCAGGTTAGCAGAGATTTCATTGTCTTCAGTTAAAGAAATTATTAAATCGCATTAGTTTTACCAAATGTTGTTTATTTTCTTCAAGATTAAGAGAGACAGGGAGAGTGTGAATACAGAGTAAGTATGAGGTTAGATTACCGAGGGTTTTGAGATATGATAGTGTGGGATACACCCTTCGCAGATTCTCATTGTTATAAGATGATTTGTTTTTAGATAAGCGAGTGTAAGTAGCTTCTAATTTTTGATTTAGGTGATGTAGGTGACAGACCTTTGGAAGAGGGTCCTGGGGGGGGTTTTTTGATGGACCTACAGTTGGGTGGGTATTGCCTTGGGGGGTTTTTAGTTTGTACTGGGGTTGTGGTTATGTTATGTGTAGAACTCGTCATGATTTATATGGAGTTGATCAAGATGAGGGGGATTGGGGGTTATTTTTGGTTGAAGATGTGAGGGTTGTGTAGTTTGAATTGGTGGGTTTTAGGGTTTTTAGGTCGTTTGAACGGATGTGATTTTTGTTAGGTATTTTAGTGTAAAAAATTGCGAAGTACCTGACATAGGTGTATTTATTTTAGGTTTTGAAAAATATGTGTTTTGTATTTAGTTTTTTTATTATAATTGTGAATATGTGATTGGATGTGGTTGGGGTATTATTTGGGATTTGGTTTGGGGTATAGAATGTTTGTAATTTGGGATCCGTAAGTTGGTGGTAGGGGGGTGGTGTGTGAAGGTGATTTTTGTGGGGTGTGGAAAGTATTGGTCTGTGGTAATTTAAATATTGTCTTGGTGGAAATCTATCGGGGGGGGGGGGGTGGGGTGTATTGTAACATGAGGGGGGGGGGGAGGTTGAGGATGAGTGAATTTGGTTATTGAGTTATGTGGAATGATGAAGTCTAGAGGGGGTAGATTTACTTGATATAAGTATGATAGTTTTTTGTTTTTGTTTATAGGTTGTTCCTGGATGCGCATTCACATATTGGTTGTCCCTAAATTCTGACATCATACCGTGAGATGGTTTTTTGGGCTTGCGTTCCTGAAAAAGCGCTAAAAGCTCAGATGAAGCACGATGACAATACTTTGTCCCCGTAACATAAGGTCGAAAAGCCCATCGAAGTCTCTAGTAATACCTCCATCACAATCCATCGATTTAGCAGCTGAGTAATTTTGTGCAATGAAAATCCCCTCAAAATCCTGATTGACTCTATGGTCCCTTAAACGTCTCGGAAATAGCGATGCCCGATACCCTTTTCCGCCGTTAGCGAAAGACAAATTTTTACTTAACATGGTAGTACTTGAGTTTGTTGATTAAGGGAAGTTTGAGATGGGTAGGCTTAGGTAAGATGTATGGAATGATTAGTATGTGTGGTGGGGGGTTATAAAATTGAAGAGATCCTGATAAATGAAATGTTCCCATGCAGAACATGCCATTATAGTCCTTGGTTTATCTTCCATTGTGGGGTAAACTCTGGATCATAAACGTCTGGAATTGCACGTTTTATGTAATCTATAATGTAGAAAATGCTGTCCCAAATATATGATTGTAATTTAAGGTGGGAGAGTGGAGGGGGTAGGGGGCGTAGTATTAGACGTGTAGAATTCTTTTATATTTACTGTTGTTTTGGACCATGTAATCCTTAATTCATTATTTATATGGTGGGTCTTATTCGATTGTTAATTCCCTATGTTAGGTAGTTGGTGGTGTTATGTGAACTATTTCTTTTGAGGTGTAATCTTACAATTTGTCATTTGCTTCATTGAACTCTTTCTTCAGATAGTCTTTCTCTGCGAATCTATTTAAGTGTAAGGAGATATGTATTAGGAGTGCCGTGTTACAATACTGATGAAAAGACTGGTCATATAGACATTGATTTTTTTTGGTGTGTTGTAGGAGAATGAAAGTGGTCCATCTGGTTCCCCTGTAATGAGTATCTTTTTTGAATTCCTGGAATGAGGTCCCATCTCCTCACACCCCGAATTCTGTGGGATTACCTAGTCCTGATCCTGTAATTTTAAATTTACGATAATCAGCAATTTTTTTTTTGCCCATTCCATGTAAGAGCACGCCGATATGATGATAAAATTTATTTTGCACTTATTGATGATGAATATGATACTATATTTGATATTATGATTCATTATTATATTATGATGATCGATATATGATGCGCCCATCGATCTATTAAGATGATGATGATTATTATTTTATTTTTGTGATGATTGATTTAAGGGAGGGTAAGGCTGAGAGTGTACAATGAATAAACATTTAGTATTCTTCACTGGAAAATTATCAGATTATTGTGTACTATGAAAATGAATCAAAATTATATATCAATACTCAGGTCAGAAATACATGACCTAGGTACCAAACCAAATGGGTGTATTCAATGAGGATTATGGTGCAGTGAAAGTTTATTCAGACAGCATACAACTTTGAAGCTGATAAACCCCCTGTACACCCCTAATAGAATTTAAGTCTGCAATGGGGTGACTACACCCCACTACAATAATGGATTAATGGCATAAACATGACACATGTGATTCTCAAATAATAGCATGTTTATGAACATTACGTTTGGATACTATGACAAAAGTACCCGCCTACTCCTAGACTCTTACTGTGCATAGTAGGTGTGATAGTTGGTAATGTGCGAAATTATATGAGACTTCAGACATCACTGTTATCATGGAGCATTGACTTAACACACAAAACCATACAAAACAATTTGTTTGACACTAAATGAAGGTGTGAGTTTAAGATAGACACTGTTACTGTAATAAACCCACACAACAACCAAATGACACCAAAATTATACTTCTACGAAGACACAACAAAAACCTACAATATACACTGAAGTGACCAAAGGTAGTATGTTGCAACACCACACCAGCTGGATTGACGTATTCACCAACCAAATGTAAAAAAGGTCACCGGAGAATGATTACTAATTATATAGTATTATAAAGTAGAAAGGTGTACTAGAAGAAAAATAAGTGTCAAATAATATATAATAACAATAATACTAACATTAGGAAAATTAACTATAAATCAATTAAATTGATGATCTCCGAAGGTCTGGGTTCCTGATGATGACGTTGATATCCACAGCACCCTAGTCACGAATGATCCAATGGTCCACACAACGAACAACACGTTACAAAGTTACATAAAGTTACAAATATTGTCCATTAGGATGACCCCTGAGTGGTCCTAGCACTATCAATGTAAGGCACAAAGTCCACGCTTGTCCTCCAGATAGTGCCTTGTCCTTCACTGAAATATCACAGGGATATCAAGCAAAAAGTCAGTCCACTCGCATCAAAGTTCTACCACAAAAGTATGCTAGCCCGTCGTCAGCACAAAGCGAGGTTTTTGTCAGCTCCACTCCAATAACATCTCACGAGTTCATGAAAGTTAACACCGTTTCACAAGTGTAATGCAGCCTTCTACGTGAGAAAAAGTTCAATACAGATTGTGATGATGGACTGCAATGTTTTGTATAAGGCAACGATCGTAACGTAAATCTGGTACTGTTCAGCTTCTGGTAACGACTGTGTGTAAAATGTTGATACTGTAATGCATCAGTTCCAGTGTTTGGCATGCACGCAGTTCCACAAGAAGACTCAACCACTTAATTTTCCACAGGTACACATCGTCTCCTGAGTCAGTAAACACTGTGTAGTGGCAACACTGTCCCACTGTTTGGCTTTCAAACGGCGCTGCAGCGGCCTCTAGTCTTGACCAGTCAGACGCTGAAATGAAAGCTACCAAGGCTGCGATCCACATGTTCGCCCAACATGTATTAGCAGCAACATTTTCGTCCCTCTCAGCTTTGCAGACAGTAAAATGAATGACAACCAACAAACCTGCTACACTTTGGTTCACACTGCAGACGTTGGCCGACAACGGCGTCGTTTCTTAACCAGAGGAGTGCTCACTGTTGCACTGACGTTTTGTTAGATCTGGCACTCTCGTACAACCCGGACCTGTACGTAACTCTAGGTCCCTACCAACTGTTCATATCAGGCTAACCATCTTCATCGACAACCGTGAATTACCAGCTAAACACAACTGACAACTTTTGCCTATCATCTGAAGTTATCTTCAACTTGCAAAGAGCCACAATTGTCCTTATACGCTATAGCACATGTAAAGTGGCAGCGTACTGTATTTTCGCTCTCGCTACATCCTTAATGAAAGTCATAATTCTTTTATACTCCCTCTAACACAACCTCCAAAATTTTAAACTTGCAACACCGTTCGTGAACTGAAAATCACTCGTGGCAAAAAAATACCACCCTTCACTGTCTATCGCTAATCCGTGACCCGTGACACACTATTCAAAAAAAGTACCTGACAACTGCGTGAATGACAAACAGGTCTGCGATGTACGTGACCCAAAAATAGATTTCTGACCTGGCGCTGCACTGAAACTCATACCAGTGGCAAAATTACACTTCCTATTTTTCATCAGCATATGCAAAGATAATCAAACTTGAGGACCGAAATACGAGCTCCCCAGCTGACACAGGGTATTTTGTATTAAATACACCTATGCCTTAGTCCTCGAAATCCTACACACGAGAGAGAGAGAGAGGTGGAGTCAAACACATTCAAGGAATAACCAACACCATCAGTATTCCCAACTCTGACAAGTATTTAAATACTTGTCACCACAAAGATACAACAATATACATAGTCCGTGAAGTGTAACACATTGGTGAAAATCCCTGATAACAAAGTGCATTATATTGTCACAAATAAATATCAACCTGCCCTCGACAGTTCACGTCCGCCATCATGACCAACAATCTCCCCGCTCTCCCCAATCTCTTCTTCACTGCCCCAATCAGAACGCCCCTTGCGTTCACCTCTGACCTGCTGACCTCGCAGTCTCTGTTGTTAAGTTATGTGTATGAGAACACGTCTCATACCCGACTAACATGTACCCGCCCCCAGCGGAGCAACTGCCAGTCCACAGCAGTGTTCTTTCATCACAGGACATATATATATTATAATATAATATATATATATATATATAAATTTATATAATATATATATATATATATATATTATTACTGGCTCATACGTTTGCCTTTCATACCACATAAAAAAACTGACAGCGGACTATGATTTTTTAGTTTTAAAACAACAACATGTAACAATTTTAATATAATGAAATTAGTCGTTCTCTATAAACCAGTTAAAGATAATTATGGAAAGATGGTGAAGACTAATATTTAGATAAAAAGTTTTCGTCCACGGAGACGTAAGGTTAAGGATTTATCAACAGTCCGTTGCCTTCGCCTATTTTAACAAGAAAACTGAACTCAGCCCGAGTTCCTGCAGCTGTGGTTCATCAGATTCTGTGAATGACTTATGTCTTCTTCATCACTTTCGGCTGTTTGTATAGTAATGTCCTACACCAAGAAGACCGGTTCTCTGGATGTATGTTGGCTGTGGTTTGAAAGTGTTCGTTCAAGGACTCACCCAAACAGCTAACACTTTGTGCAGGATGTGCGCGTCTCTGTGGGCCAATGTTCAGTGTTCCGGGCAGTTGACTAAGCCAATGTGGCAGTCCCTTGCAGGATATGTTCAGGCTGTCTGATGCTGCCTGTCCACGCGTAACATTTTGGGTGATGGGATGACCCAGATAGTGACTCTACGTCACGCGTGATGAATGTTGGGACGCCCGGTGCACAGGTACCTATTTTCCATAGTCCGGGCCCCCTGTTCGGAAACAGGTGTCACGTGGTCGAACAGCAGATCGACAAGATAGTGATAGCGTTTTAGTCTCTATTGATGTCAAGATATTAGATCAAGTTAGTCTCTTTGTTGGGCACGGATTTTATGTGGTGTTGTCCTATTGGCCTAGGTGTGAGATGGTCGGGAGAGATTCTTTACCTGTAAGTGCGTTGTTTGATTACTGTGGATATCTGTTCACCGTGTTTGCCATCTCTCACACTAGATGGCCCGTGTGATAACGCGCTCGCGCGCCTGATGCTCTCTCATTTCCGGGTGTATGCCACAGTGTGATGCGGATAATCCATGTGTAGCACGTACCCTCTTTTGATATTTACTTCTCATAAGAGCCTTTATATTAAAACTCGTGCAATTATGCGTGATGATGAAAAGACCTGTCTCCCCACCCTCTCTTCCACTGTATAGGCAGTTAGGCGTGGCATGCTTTTTTCTCACACTTTATGCTGCGGTTAGTTAGGACCGACAAATCGTTCTGATGGCTTGTAACCACGAACTTTCAGTTAAAAATTAGAAAAACCAAATGCCTTCTGCTAAGTAAACGTTTATATTTGGAAGCACTCTAACAGACTCACGTATCCCGTTTGTCCGCCCATCCAGTGTTACAACTCTCAGAACATATTTAATTCTCAAGCACAGCACAACATAACTCCGAGATGAAGACTGGTTAAAATTCACCAATAGTTACTCTGAGGTTTAACGTGGTAACATGTAGTCCGGACAGATGAGAATATGCCATTGGGTGCCGGAACTACATTAACAGTACGGCGTTACATACATCTCTAAAATGATTATGCTACACTTGAAGTACACATGATTGGAATTCCTCACTCAATACAGCTAGGTACTCTGCTACTCCAGTCCGAAGTCCCGGGGGTCTCACATCAAGCCCTGGTCGGGTTTCCGCAAGACAAGATCAGAAAAAAATCACCAGCCGTCTATGCAGTAGTGGTTCAGGATTATACTGTATTGCACCATATTGAGGTGTGTCTCAGACCGCCGAATAAAAACGAACTTAGCAAAGAAACCTGTAAATTTACAATTAGTAAATAAATTGTTTACACTTACCCTCCAACATTTTAGAGGAATAACACAATCTCCTTCGCACAGAATTTTAGAACTGGACCCTACAGATAGGTATGAGAGGCTCTCGACAATCACTAGTACGAGTGTCTGGTAAATTGAAAGTGATAATCTATGTCGGAGGCGGGTTCCTGCGAAATGACTGGCGCGAGATGCTGGGAAAACGTTGAGTATTAGGCATTCCCTCGATGAACTGGGGTCTGGGTATTTAGCAGGGAATTTCCGGTCGGAAGAGTCCCCCCCAAGAAGGAATTTGGTTTACATGCGAAATCAGCTCGGGCAAGGGGGGATAAACTGTTTGTGCGTAAATGGCTCCTATGAAGGGCGGTGTGATCAAATTACGCCTAGGGGCCAGTCTTCTGGAAATGTTTTAAAGGGCGGGGCGGGGAACGTGTAACAGTCTAGTGTAATTAAAAGTGCGGGTTTACTTGTAAATGCCAAAGTTGCGTCCATATACTAGACGCTGTCAACTTATAGTGTTTGATGGGGTAATTTTTTGTCTTTTTTAAGTCCCCAATGTCCCTCATTTTTTTTCTTTCTGCGCGTTTTATAGAGTCACGCTAAGTCCTGACCTTGTTTGCGTGCTGCCATTTTGTGTCCGTTTATAAATTTATAATATCTTCCAGTTGAAATACTGTTTGATTCTCCGTGTTGTTCACACACGGGGGGGTGTCCTAGTTTTTATATATCATATGTCCACATAAGTTCAGGACACAGCACACAAAAATCTCGAATTTAACCGATAATAATTATATGCTGACCGACTGTCTATAACTCGAAGATTTCCACAAACGAGTATCAAATATATACTATTCTGGATACATTAGAGTGACACCAATTCCATTATTTTATTCACAGTAGAGACAATACAAATTCATTAGCACTGGGGCCATGTCATAATTAGAGTACGATTCAGCCAGACATTTCCTAGTATAACGCAGTGAGTCACATAGAAACATTATCTCTATAATTCCTCCTTCCTACCAATCTGAGATTGTATTTTAACTTAAACATGTCATAAGTTATATATTTCAAGACACTTCTCTTTTAAAAAATTATACCAATATCATCTAAAACCAAATTGCGGAGAGTAGAACACCACACGAAAGAGTGAACAAGCCGACCATTCAAGCGGTCAACCACACGCTCGACGTCCATCTTTTCTTTTCCAAAACTGGATTCACGAGATCATGTGCGCAAATACAACATATCGTCGACAAAAAGTCCACTATACAGTGACATGCGCCATCTGCTACATAACAAAAAGCACCAAAATCTTATTATATCACTCTGGCAGAGTGCATGGCAAAAGCCATCGGCCACATTACCTACACAACTCTCGAACCACCTGGGAAAACAGTAGTTTTTTCAGTCAGATTCGAGCAACTTAATAAGATGTGAAAGCGATATTACAAATGCATTCAGATTCTATCATCTACTTGCCTTATGATTACCTAATCAAAACAAGGTAATATGATATCCTATCTGAATTGTGCCTCATCAAAGAGATTATACTAAAGTTATATCCTAAAAAATGGGATGTCAAGCAATAGGAACATCAATAATCGAGGTAAAAGAACGCTAGTCGAATTAGATTGAGCCATGCATATATAAGTGTGTGATCATCACATTTCACAAACAAATCTTGATTATTGATCACGTTCGACATAGTACCACTCTTGCCATAGGTAATGAGAGACCATTGTATTACAAAACCGTGGTGCATTAACGAACCTTGTTGCAGTGTGGAATATGGATTAGCAAGAAACTTATCCGTATTCGCGTTATTCCGAGTACACTCTAGAGAGAGTGTAAGGCCTTGCAAGAACGTTTATCCTTTCCACAGACTATGGTCGTATTTTATTTAGAACCGTCATAAATCATATCCCTGCATTTTTAAGCGCCCAACGGGTGGTGAGGAACATGAGCATTAGTCCGATTTAAAACGGATCGGTATGAGATGGGAAGTAAATTTTTAGGATGTGCCTTTGAAACATTTATAATTTAAAATGTCGATTCCCACCAAGTACCTTTCTGTAGTTATTATGTAAATGTCCCATACCAATTGACAATTATGTTTTCCCTATGGCCACAATTGGTATATCTGGATTCTGTCCTCTGAAAGTTTTCTGCTGAGGTAGAATAATCCGTGGAGGCACTTGCCATCAATATTGGTCTGCAGTTAAAGACATAGAAAAGATTCAGGGTCACGTTGATCGTCGCTTGTAACAACGAGGAAAAAATGTCCGTTCGGAAAGTTCGGTAGGTCTTAGTATTGGACTTGTTTTGAAAAATTGTGTGTTTTGAATGTTCTGTAATGGCAATGGGTCCAAACTCATTGTTCGCATGATTATTTTGTCAGGCATAACCCCTTTTTATTGTTCAGTGCTGATTGAACATAAGTTTTAAAAGGAAAATCGTGGTTAGAGTAAACCCCCCCCCCTGTGAGTAAAAGTTTATGAGTCGCCATGCAAACTACGAAATTGTTTCTTAGTAGTTGGTATGGCACAAAGATTATAGTACCGCTTTTTAGGGGTAGAACTCATCAGGTTTGTGTTGAATGTCCGGGCCAATCTGATGACCCTAGATAATGAACATCATCACTAAACCCAATTTCGACTACTATATGGAAGGTTCGAAGCGGTGAGGTTTATGGTACCTCCCTGAGAGTTATGGAGCGAAGAGGGGTGGAATCCAGCGATTTGTGGCTCTCTCCAAGTATCTATTCATGTAAAAATGGATAAGATCCCGGCCATTATAACCGAAATGAGAGATCTGTGGCGGATTACCTAAATACGCGACGCCATATATGCATGCTTACAAATAATCTCGCTGGGAGCATTCCGAAAACCTAAACACCATGGAGACAGCATGTACTGTAAACAATCCACGAGAAGTGGCCAAAAGCAGTGTCAAAGGTTTTGGACACCTCAGCCAGCAGGGAATCTTGCCCCTGAGTAACCTATAAGATAGGTCAAACTAGATGAAGAATAAATGAGGGCATTATGAAGAGAGGCGTTTGGCAACTAAGCCACAAGCAAAGGTCATTTGTGTTCAGATATCGAGATATGGTCACACCTTGGAATAAGTGCGAACGTAAAGTCAATACAATTCCCCCCCCCCCCCCCCCTAACCCCCCCCCCCCCCCCCCCCCCCCCCCCCCCCCCCCCCCCTCGTCCACATGGTGTGCGTAACGTACTGCCACCATAGGGAAATCAGAAAGGGTAATAATCAGGTTACGGTTGTTTTAAGGATCCCATGTATTAAACATAACCATCTACATGAACTGGCCAACTGTTCGATGTAACTATTTAGAGGAATCGGCGTATGGAGCGGTAGGTATGAGAGGATCGGAGTGGACTGCGGACAATTTTGATTTGCTGGAGGGAGTAATTGGGGGGTTCGTCTCGGAAGATACAGAAAGTGACATGAGGGATGTGGGAGTACAAACATAGACCGAATCCTGGATCTCTAATGAACGTTGCTGGAGGTAACTCTCGTACAGTTTAATGAACAGCACGCCAGGGCGCCGAAAGACTTGATAGGTGGTTGACAGGAGGAGACGAGTGGAAAGTGGAGGTACCATCAGCAATGGATCCTGGTTTTGTATAGCTTGCATCAACACGCAATTGCGATAGAATGCGTGAATGGGTAGGTTGGGTTTCTTGATGAGCAATCACGAATTGAATTGGGAACTGAGGCGGACGAGGGAGGTAGGGGAGGTAGCATTTTTGACGAGTGGAATGTTTTCGTTTACCCTGTATATAAATGGACGAAGGACACGTCAGTTCTCGGTTCAACCTACTATTGGTGAGTGTAATGATGACCTTTTAGTATGAGGAGGGGGAGGTACGCATGTCAGTAGCATAGTAGAGATGGCTCCGTTATTTAAAGTGTCCAAGTGGTAGAATACGAAAAAACAATTCGTCATTGAGTGCGAAAGAAATTAGAGAGGGTCGTGCTATCCAGTAATTCCAATTGAGACTTGCGAGATCTGGTCTTATATTGTGGGCCAAGAGTAAGCTCAGAGATGCTTTCAGAGGTTGCCACTCTTGACATGCATATCAGTCTCAACAAGGAAGGTTGGAGTAATGTTCAGTAACTGGGATTGAATAACTGGATATATGCCAATGTAAGAATTAGGCAGAGTAGCGGCTACCTTAAGTTTATGCAAGTAAGAAGCCAGCACAATTGTGCTCAATCTTAGGTTGGTTCGGGCAACCCAATATGTATAACTGAAAAAAGGGGAAAAAAATAACATGGAAGATTTAGGAAACCTTTTCAGTAGCGCAAAAACAGTACAGCAAGGCATATAAGTGAAAACGAATCCCCATTTCCAGAGGATTATGATGGAGTCCAGCAAAGTTCCATTCCCAACAATTGTTTTTTAATGATCCCGATGCCGACGTTTCCACTGACCCACGTTAGAATTAGGAGGGGGTATTGAAATGCTAGACTAAGTGAATGGACGGATAACGAATTGTGTTGAAAACATTTGACATTCAGTCAATCTGTCAACGATACTATGGTGCTCCAATGATATCAGCAGAGTGGTATGTGCTGCCGGAAAAATCCGCTAAGGGAAAATGATAGACAGCAACGCATCCGGTTACAGCCACTGTGGGAGATAGATGCTATCAAAGGAATGGCTTCTCTGGCACATCTCCGAGTGCAAGAGTTCGAATTACATGGATAGTTACATTGTATTGGAAAACGGGCTAGAAATGTCTGTACAGTGGGGGAATTGATGGTGTTGTATGACATGGTGACTAGCCAAATTTGGAGAAAAGGACGCACAGCTAGGGATATCCGTGACCTGCAAAAGGTTGCTAGATTGATGGCCGCACACGTGCCTTCCGTGGCAACACTTTGACCATGCAGTCTGCAAGATTTACAATTAAGTTGTGATGATTGTTCTTATATTGAACAGCCGGCCCAATAAAAAGTTGTGGGTGGATAGTAGGATCTAGTAAGCAGAACGGGTAAATTCACACTATGGGGTTTTTCTTGTGCTTCCCCACCTCCTAGGCAAATGGTACGTCCATGCGCATTGGTTGTATAACACGAGTGCGCGGAAATGAGTAGGGACTAAAACGAACGTGCATCTGAGAATCGTAAAGAATTAATTATCAAAACATCGTATCATAATATTATCTTGAAATTGAAACCAATGTCTTGAAATTTTTAGAAAGAATGTTTGATAGTTCGAGCAGTTAGCTAATGGCAATAAATGTCCCAAAGAAGGATCCTGTTGTTGTTGAGTAATAAATATAGTCTTTTGTCATTAGGAATGACAAGTTTGTAATGTGTTGAGTGTGTAGAGAAGAATATAAGTCATTTGTTTCTGGCAGCTTGCTGCGCTCCGAGGTTGTAATAGCGTTAGCCAATAGAAAGGATGATTCCCTCTCCCAATTAAGAAGATCCTGTTTCAGAACACTTCTTTAACACACATTCTTATGGTTACCGAACAATTAAATCACAACAGGGGTTGATCGAGACCACACACTCTAACCTTTCCTGAAAAGAAAAGGGAGGTTGTCTATTTCCACATCTGCCAGCGGATAACATTCAATAAGTTTATCACACCGAAAGTCATGCACTTCACTGAAGTACCCGTGAAACAATAAAGTGGGTAATTAGTGCCTTCCTTAGTCCAATGGTGGAGCATCCACTGTCACGATAAAATAGAAACGGGTCTGTCAAACAACAAAACCCCTAAGTATGACGAGGGAGCCGACCCCATCAATTTTAAAGCCAAAACTGGAAGGCCATGCCCGCATCTCAGGTGGTAGTAGACCCAGGTTGAAACAGCGTCATACATTCAGAGCAATTACTACTATTTTTCCAGATCAACATTACATGCATTGGCGTGTTATATAAGTGTTTATTATCAATTATTGTCATTTTTAACCTTTATCCCCCCAACCTTAATCTGACACAGCATGAGCTTGTGATCTTGCTCTACTTTTGACTTCTAGAAAAATGTGGTTCGTTCCGACCCACCGGACGGTCAGAACGCGAGTCCCTCTTACGGGCAGTGCGAGAAACATTATGACGCGAAGGTGCCGCGCAATGATGTTTGTTAGTGTACCCAGTATTTGCATATTGATTATTTCTGTGCCATGCATTTTTATTATGGTAGTTAAAGTTTCGCCACCTCTTCACCCCGTGAGGGCGAGCGATTATGATGGAAATTATATCTACCGTCTGTAGGAGTTTTGATAATCGTCCCTATACCGTCGGTCCATGCTACGATTGTGCGTGATCTATCATGAGTGCCAGCACACGCGGGCAAAGTTTTCCATGACCCTCGTCTTGCTTAAAGGCAAGTTTGGTGTGCGACCGAAAATTGTTGAGCTAATTTTTCAAAAATTTCTCCTATATTTGTGGGCTTCCTTTCTTGAAGGAATGAGAAAAATTTCACTATTTACAGAAGATAAAATTTTTGTCTCTTAAGACGAGAGATCATAAAGACTTCAAAAGATTTCGTAATATTAGACAGTTCAATCCATCTGTTTAGACACATCATCACTGAAGACACAAAGTCTTCGACATCCGTGCCTCCCAGAGGACCCATCGCTTTCAATTTTAAACGATATCCTTCCACGTCTAAACAATATTTGCGAAGAAATACTGATTTTATGGATTCAGGATAGTCCATTTCTTTTGTCATCGGCAATGTTAAAAAAAGTTTGTAAACTTTCACCAGTAAGTAACCCGACAAAATGTTCAGGCCATGAGGCCTTCGGTAAATTTAATGCAGTAACTCTTGATTCAAAATCTCAAAAGAAAGAATCCTATATCGTCATGTAATGAAGAAAAATTTGGTAATTTTAAATTAAATGATCTTGAGACGATCCTGTACCAGAAGATTCCCTTAGAATAAGAAGATTGTAAACGCAATTTTTCTAACTCAAAAAAGTTTTTTTTCTTTTCAAATTTCGCTTGTTCTGGCAGCAATTTCTGCTAAACGATTCTCTCGACCATTCTCTCAATGTTCCTCTCTCCTTCTTTTTTTTTACTCTTCTCTTTTTTTCTCTTCTCTATCTTTTCTCCCTCTCTTATCTTTTCTCTCTCTTCTTCCTCTTTCTCCCTTTTTTCTTCTCCTCTCCTCTCTCTTTCTTCTCTTCTTTTTTTTCTTCTCTCTCTTTTTTCTTCTCTTTCTCTTTTTTCTTCTCTCTCTCTTTCTTCTCTTACTTTATATTCTGCAATTTCCTTATCTACATAAGATATCAAATCATCACCCGAGAAATTCAAGTCCTTCCCATTCTGTATAAATCCTGCTTTAACTTTTACAAAGTCAGCCATAATATACTTAAAGAGTAATGGGATATAGATGCAAAATGTATATCTCTCCCAATTGTAGCTAAATGACTATACTTAGTCGTAAGGTAATTCAAACCTTTTTAAAAAACCAACTGTATCTACAGTATTTCTTCGTTATGTGTGATATACTTTTTCTATGAAGTATATGATACTTATCAACCAATTCTCACAATGTATCCGTAATCTTCTTTACATCTAAATATGTCAGCAAATAAAATCTCATATAATTACCTGCAAATAATAAATATTGCCATTAATACCTAATTAAAAAGCATGCCATAATATCAACATTAGACTAAAGAAACCAAAAGACCAAGGCCGGAACAAATAAGGAAAAATACAACAGTGTAAAAAGTCATAAAAATTCTGCAATATAATAAAACAGTTGTTTCCACCGCCAATGAACAGTACAGGACGAGATACAATCACATAGAACTGCTGTACATTATAAAAAGAAAGTCAGAGAAGGCCTACGGATACAAACGTAATCATACTGAACTAAATAAGAAATGCACGACAGTATATTACTTGACAGCACAACTAAACAACTGCGAAAATATTAATCTCAGTCAGAGCGGCAATGCGACAGCACTAAATGCTGAATCCCTGAAAGAGATCAATACAATCAAAATCTACAGAACAACGACAACTAAATTCATCCGAGGATATAACTGAGTGTCGTCCACAGGAAAACATTAAACATAAAAGATACACAAAAACAAGATGTGCCTGACATTGTTTTGGACCGCAGACCATGACCTTACAAACATATATTCACTTATCTGATTAAAATCCTACGACCGCCAATCCTCGTTGTAGACAAGAAGCATCAACCTCGCCAAAGTAGCTTTGAATCTGCAATAAACACGGGTCAAGGAAAGAATGTAAAGTCTGAGTTGCACAACGCGTATAAGTGTCCTGTTCAAGGCGTTCCATGTTCCTGATTACGAAATCCAAGTGGTCAGCAAATTTGTTTGATGACGTACGTAAAAGATTAAATCATCCTTCTTGACCATTGCAGACAACCGAAATGATTTCTCGGACATCAGGATTGAAAGACTTGTCAGACTTGAAAGACCCAAAAGACTTGTTCTGGATACCATCACGATTCTCACGATTCATATTATTCGTATAATACTTGTCCACTGGTAAGATTACTTTAGGATTTACAAGTCCGTTAAGGTGACCTTGATGTAATGGTTCATTACAACGATTCAACGTGAAATGGCCTCGAGGTGACACTATTCTTCATAGTAACTTGTGACCGCAATATATTGTGTCGAAATTTCATATCTGTTCGTAGATAGTCAAATGTCTGTTCAGCGACTTCAATAGAATATATCTTGTTTGGTAATAACGTCTTCCCCACAGTCCAAGGTCTTGGCATGACCTCGCACGAACAATTGCGATTTCTATTGATTCTATACATTCGTGATATCTTGTGTATTTTCCATAGTACAGCATTGTACATCTTCCAAACAATTAATTCCTCTTCAACGGAACGAGCCTCCCATATCTGTGGCGTTAAAAGTTTATATTCTTCAGTTCATTGTTTATGCTCGTTTTCACACACTGTGTCTAGGTTTATATATCATAGGTCCACAAAGTTCAGGACAGCCACAATAGTTCATTAACGATAACTTATATAACTCGAAGATTCCACACAAACGATCAATATAAACAGCTGGATACTTTAGTAACATTCCATTATTTATTCACGTAGACAATACATCATTACACGGCATTCATAATTAGGTAGATTCAGCAACTTCCATAATCCGTAGGTCCATATAAACATTATCTCATTCCTCTTCCTACCTTTAGTTGTATTTAATAAAACATTAATATGTTTCAAGACACTTCTCTTTTAACATTTACCATATTTCTTCCATTGGGTAGAACACACACACAAGCCGCCCATTCAGGGTCAATACACGCTCGTCCATCTTTTTCCAAAACTGCTCACGTCATGTGCGCAATACACATATCGACAAATCACTATCGTGCAGCGCTCATCAGCACCACAATCCTATTTATCCTCTGGCAGGTGGCGGGCAAAGCCAGCGACACACAATGTGTGTACTGACATTGATTTCACTACATTATATCTCACAATCCTCAGTTCAAATTCCAGCTGTGTTTCCGCCTAATTTTCCAATGAGATACATATATTCCGGCCTCTCAAATCAACCAATCCAACCAAATCTCGTTCAGCACTACGTGGGTAGGGGTGTTTCAAATTAAAAAAAATACCCTCACGTGTCTCAAAATATTACATTTAAAATTCACGCGTGACCTCTTCATATCGTTGCGTCAGACTTCCGCCGGCATCTTGGTCTATCTTCACAAACAAATGTTGTGCATTGATACTGCCCCGATGCTATCGTCTGCAAATCTTGAGTTTCCAGACAGATTTATTTGTAATCTCGATACAGAACGTACATCGGAAGCGATTACCTCATTATCTCCCGTCTTGTGCAAACATAGGGAGAGTCGCTCGCCAGTTGGAGTCAAGTGACGGACAGTCACGTTCAAAGGGATCAATAGAGATGACCGTCTCTATTGAATGTGACCAGGCGAATGAAGCGAAAACTTAGCAGTCGCTGATCGGTCAAATTACATGGCGTTATTACAGTTTTGTGTGGGATCGGCTCACAACAAACATGTGAAAATTAAAGATAGTCCCGTGGCCGATACTTCCGTAAGGGTGTGGAGTGTTAGAGACTTCATCCTACTAGATCCAGAATAGAGAGTAAATAATGTTGCATAAAATATGCCACATAATAATGACAGGGGCGAGAAAAATAAGAAAATATCACTAGCACGGGAATGTAATGCAATCCTGCCGGAGTGGACTTGAGATCGCACAACCGTATCTTCACAGTATTATCCGTTGACCTGTCTAATTAGCCTTGTCATGCTATGATAAACACGTTTGGGGGCGGCTAGGCAAAAATGTAATGTGCATAAAATATGCCAAATAATAGGATGATCGGTGAGGAAAATGAAGAAAAGAAGTGATACTGAGAGGACGAAAGTTATAAAAAGTGCACAACTGATTCGTCTCAGATACCCCGTCACTTAAGATGTTTTATTAAATATCTAAGTGAGGCCGTGCACGTTTTCATAATTTTACTGTGCACTGGTTTCTCTTTCTATTGTAGAGTGTTCCTCTCTTCCCTCTACTGGGTGCCTACTCAGATAGTCAGCTCTTACGCTTTCCTTTCCCGGGATGTACTCAACGTGGAAGGCGTACATTTGGAGTAGAAGACTCCAACGCATAAGACGTCCATTTAAAGACTTTGATGTAGCCAAGAACACGAGTGGCTGGTGGTCACATTGTACCACGAATTTTACCCCATACAAGTAGACTTGAAACTTCATGATACCCCAAATGAGTGACAGGCACTTCTTCTCCGTAGTGGAGTAATTACGCTCAACTGCATTTAGCTTCCGACTGGCGTAAGCGACCCGGAAGAGGGTCGTTGAGTCTCTGATCCTTTCTTGCAGCAAGATGGCTCTAATCCCAATGCTACTTGCGTCCGTACGCAAAACAAAGAGATTGGTAAGATCGGGCAGCTGTAGGATCAGGGTGGAGGTGAGATGTTTTTTCAACGCCGTGAAGGCTTCCTCACAATCCGCAGTGCATACCACTTATCGGGGTGTCCCTTCTTCGTCAAACCGTGAGGGGGGCGCTAAGGGCGTTGAAGTTTTTCATGTACCTTTGATAAAACCCGCATAGAGCTACGAATGACTTCACGTCTTTCTCAGTAACGGGCCTGGGCGCGTTACGCAACCTTTCCATGTTCTTTTCGATTGGGAACATACAACCGTGCGATATGGTATGCCCCAAGAATTCCTACTGTTTAAATCCAATCTGACACTTAGAGGGCCTTGCTGTTAATCCAGTGTTATTCAGTCGTTGTAGCAGACGTCGTAGAGCGTTAACATGCTCTTCGAACGTTTCTGTCGCCATCAAGATGTCGTCCATGAAATTATTGACGTCAGGCTAATAACTCTCTCATCATCCGAGTAAACACTCTTGGTGCATTACGCAAGACAAACGGGAGTACGTTAAACTCGTAATGTCATTCCATTGTGCTAAACGCGAGCAATGGCCGAATCTCCCTTTTCACAGGAATTTGATAGAAACCTTTGCTCAAATCTATCTTAGAGAAGAAATGAGCTTTGCTCAGTTTAGCACATAGTAGGTTCTGATTTGGCAAAGGCTGTGCCTGGTATTCTGTTACTTCGTTTAGCCTCCGGTAATCAATACAGAGCCTATGCTCTCCGGATGGCTTCCTGATGAGTACAACACTAGAGCTGAAGGGAGAGTCCGATGTAGCGGTGATGCCCGTTTCGAGTAAATGCTCGATTTCTTCCCTCAAAGCTGTGGCTTTAGCTTAGGGGAGGGGATATGGTTTTACTCTGACCGGCGTCGGGTCTAACACTTTCATGCTTTTAATTAACAACTAGTGGCGTCGAAACTTTTGTCTTGCAGCGCCGTACCACGAACAGTCTAATAGCTTCGTTCCACGAACTTTAGACAAAATAAAAAGAACAAATACCTCTTCTAAGTACATTTGTGGGCTGCAAATTAACAGGCGCATTGTCTTGCTGTCCACCCACCAATGTTAGCCTGTCTGAATAATTAAATTCTTGAGTATACACAGCGTAACCCAGGGAAGATGATTATAAATCACCAATATTCTTCTAGGTATTAAACTGGGAAAATATGTGCTTGGACAGCGTGAATGTGATGAGTTGCCTGAATTACAATTAACAAGGTATATATATATATACAATATATATATATATATATATATATATATATATATATATATATATATATATATATATAATATATATATATATATATATATATATATATATATATATATATAATATATATATATATATATATATATATATATATATATATATATATATATATATATATATATAACAAAATGATATTATACACTTTAGGCACATGTTATGTAATCATCACTCATCACTGGTGTAAATAAAATTCGGAGTCTGGAGTCGCTGCTGCTTTCGCGTGTCTGAGCGAATTAGCATAAAACAAACACCAGCGTTTGCTGTAGTGGTTTATGAATATACTATTTTCATATGTTGAGGTTGCCAGCCTCATATATAACCACATAGCAAGAAAACATGTCAAATTCACATTTGTAAAATAAAAGTTTACACTTACCTCAAAGTACCTTTTGGGAACACAATCTCCTGGCACAGTTTAGAGTGGACACATCAACTTAGGTTATCTATATGGTTTCGAATCACTTGGTCTGGCAAATTTTATTATTCCTCTTATGACGGGTGATCTGATTCTTTAGGTCTCCAGTCTTTGTATTTAAAAATGCGGGTTTACTTTTACGTTTCAAAGTTGCCCAAATACTCTGTCCTTATATCAAATATCGAATTTTAAAATTCCAACGCGTGACCTCTTTCTAAATAGGCGGTAATACTTCCGATTGCATCTTTATGCAAACTCACAACAATTCTGTGAACTTAATTCCTGTCTAGATGCTTTCCCATTATATTGTCTCCGCAGACAGATTATCGGTAATATTGATACAAAGATGGGCCAGCGGAAGCGATTACGTGTATCACCAGTGTTTGCGTAAATCACCCAGACGGATTTCTCAGACAGACAATATGGCTTTCTTTTCATCGATCGTGCGCTACCACCTTGCGTCGACACAGATCGTCTCAATCAAAGGTGGCTAGGCGACTTACGTGATAACGTATTATTCGCTGACCTGTCTAATTTCCCTTGTCATGCTATGATAAACAAGTTTGGGAGCAGCTAGGCAAAAATGTAAGGTGCATAAAATATGCCAAATAATAGGATGATCGGTGAGGAACATGAAGAAAAGAAGTGATACTGCCGGAGAGGACAAAAGTTATAAAAAGTGCACAACTGATTCGTCACATTTGCTTTCTTAAGTATTTCTGCTAGGTGGTAGTCCGTGTCTGGTTTCTTGATCTTCCGGGGCGGAACCACTGTCTTGTATTCACAACTGTTATTAATTGATGTAATTAAAGTACCCAGGTGGACAATTAGCTCCATACACTTCCATCCTGTAGGGTAACTATTGGCATTCAATGAATTGCCCTGAGTTGGTAGCTGACATTTGGTAAAAGCTGTATGTGCTGGGTGAGACTTATCTGACATAACTTTGTTAATGTAATTTAGTCGTAACTCCTTTCTCCGTAATTCCAAGGGTAGAATTCCTAAAGCCACCTCTAGAGCCCCCACTTATATTGATCTGATTGCATCTGCTATTGTACATAAAGCTTGATGCTGAATTCTATCTAATTTAATCTTGTTACTGTGTGTAGCAGAGTCATATATTATACTTCCATAATCTATTTTCCCTCTTATAAAAAAAATTATAAAACCTGAACACTGTCTTAGTGCTTGCACTCCATCCATTACCTTTCAAACATCTTAACAATTTAGTCAATCCTCTGCAAGATTCCACTAGTTTATCTATGTATTTATTCCAATTTAGCTGTTGGTCCAATATCATCCCTAGATATCGAGTGGTTTGTACTGTATTAATATTTTGCCCTTGGATATTTATGTCTATAATTTTATTTTTAACAACCCTACAATTACTGAAGATCATTCCCAATGTTTTATTTGTATTCAGCTGAAATCCTCATTTTGTCATCCATTTACATACTTTATTTATTTGCTTTTGTAGATCCTGCATTTTCAACGTCCTCCACTGAAATATATACATTTAAATATGATAAATTTCAGTATATTCAGAAGTCAAATATAAATTGTGGAAAAATACTGGCTCAACATTGGTAACGGCGTGTAAACCATCAGCCCAGTAGTATAAAATTAAAGTATTAGATACAGTATATGGATATGTTGTTATGGGTGGATGCTATATGAAAACAGTAGTCTCTCGATTATCCGGAATCGCATGAACCGGCATGAGGATTAACCGGATGCCAAGACAGATGCAAGAAATAGAGGGTGGTTATTCTCCCCAGAAATTGTTATAATACTTACAGCTATTTATATCTCCATAGAGTTGTTCCAGAAATGGTACTGGCGACGGTCATATGTGATTTCTCTGTTCCTCATATGTTGAGCATCTTTGAAGCAGATTTTACTTCCTTGTTGTCAAATCTTTCTGTGGCAATGAGAACTTTTTTTTAAACAATCTGTGGCAAATGCAAGAACAAAGCTTCTCCAAGTTAAAGTTAATTTAGAAACAAACAAACAAACATATCTACGTACAATGGCGTAAGATCGTCTGGAAAGATTGGCAGTTTTATTAATTAAACATGTTATTACCAAGGATTTGTCTAATGCAGAAAGGATCCTGCAGCATGCAGCTATTAAAGTTCGGATAAATATTGAGAAACTATCTCTTTAAATATAAGTTGCAGATCATAATACAGAAGATGCGAAGATTTTCCCTGCACGCACACACATATACACATGTAGGGTTAGGGGCGACTGACTCCCTGTTGCTTCGGGGTGACTAAACATTTAGAGCCGGACCTGCGTGGAAGGAAAACTTCGAGAAAAAAATTCAGGGGGGCGAATGCCATTAGCGTTGACTTAAAATAGAAAAATTCTCCATTTTTTTCGTAGTTCATCCAGTTAAAAAGTTCTGCTTTGAAAAGAGACAAAACTATTTTAATGAAAGTCTGGCTCTGCTGATGCATGCGGTATTGCCAGGACTCTGGCCTCCCGTGTGGCAAGCTAAAGCATGGAGACACGACATAAATTGCTTACACACATAAATGAAGAAAAACAGACCTGGGGATTTCCTTAATCAGGTCGAGATAACATCCTTAGATTATTGGAGTAGTGCGGAGGGCTGAAAATTAGATCAATGGGTCGAGAATGTTAAACTGAAATGATTGAAATGGCTACTGCTCGCGGGAGATGCCTCTCTCTAAAGGAAGTTCCATTTCCGGCGGATGGTCAGTTAGATCTGGCTCGTAATCGGATGAGAAGAAGTTCGTCTGCTCTTCGCACGAACATTGGTCAGTCAGTCCGTAAAACAATTTTACTGAACTTGCTAAATGGTACACGGTGTCGGAGAACTGTGTGAAACAAAACAAATTCGTATGGAGACCAGTACTTATTTTTTCTGGGTTAAAGTAAAAGACAAAATTGTTGTATGCTAGGTTCAAAGGAGTTTCCACAAAAACAAAAAACACCTTCGTCAGCATGAATAACAGACATACATATAACATGCACATTAAAAATAAAATTAAAAAGACACTGGAAAAAGAAGAATTATTTTTAAAAGCTTTAAGTTTTTGTGAAACAATGAGCAGAAACATAGACCCATTATAAAAGCATATCTCTCTCTCTCTCTCTCTCTCTCTCTCTCTCTCTAAATATATCTTTCTTTTTACTATACAAGCATGGCTGGTAATTATGTACCGTGGCTTCACAAGGATGGTCTACGACTTGGTCATCTGAATATTTACCATCTTCTAGGTAAACTCCCCGAACTTACTGTGGTGAAGTGGGATGTTATAAATACTTATAGGGAACTTAGTGTACTGACTGAGATCAGCTGTGAAGGTATCTATATCTATTAAGAGTAGTGTATTATAGATAACCTTACTTGCTACCACATATCTATATATCTCAGTCAGAATTATTCTGGAATAGTGTGATGCTACGTTATGTGTCTAGGGTATGTGTATGATGAAGTGTAAGTCACAACAACAGACAGATAAACAATTTAATTTAATCCACTACTCTTGACAACACTGTGACACTCACATACATATAACACTCTACAAAGATATCTTAAAAGAGTCACTGATAAACTTTCAAATAACAATATGTATTCATTACTGGCATGAATGAATATGTGTCCTGATTCAACTACAAGGGAACCAGGAATCACAATCAATTTAAATTACAAGTTATGTACAGAATGTATTTAATATGAATATTGTAGTGACATATATTATTACAAATGTTCTATGTGTGTCAGTTGTGTAGTAGTAAAATGAGGTAATACTGGTTTTAAGACAAGTAAATTCCCCTCTTAATGTTAATTTTACAAAGTCCGTTCAAGATGAGGGGACATAATGTTGAGCTCAGCTGGCCAAGTTAGCTTATCTGGCGTGATGGCGGCAGGAAAGGACTCCTCTGCTCGAATTCTCCTCTGGGCTCTGGAGACACCTCACTGATAGCTAAAAGGACCAAGGAGTATGCTGTCCGACACTGGATTCAGCAAAGCTCTGACCAGGTGCTGCTCAGTACCATCAAGACCACTGTCCCACAATTCATACGAATAAACACAGATACGTTGATTAGCAATGAATTCTGGCACAAACTGGCACAAATTCCCATCTGCTTATCTTCCAGGCTTTTATTTAGCAAAATATATGCTGGCTTCAACGCACTGATGCTTTATCAAGCTATTTTAAACAAGTGGTTTCGAACTAACGCTCCCAAGTGTGTATATCAGCGAGTCTGACCAATGAGCCCCGTTTCGACAAGTGTTTGAAAAAATGTTACCTTTCCCCGTTTCCCCTAACAACCAAGATAGTATTTATAGCCCGACCAATCGTGGTTAGGCTTTCATTTGTTGCGCTCCAATCAATTTGGAGTTTACATGGTAGGCTATTTCTGTAACGTAAATTTTTTTTCAAACACGTTAAAAAAAAAATCTTATGAGCAGAAATGATTTTATGCTGTCAGGCACCCCCAATATTTTATTTTGGGTATAATTTATTAATTCCTGGACTATTTGCGTAACGTTTTACATATTATTTGTCAGCAAGCCCTAAGGAACCCAAAAATACAAATTTAAAGGAGCTACGTGGCTGCATTCAAAATATGCAATTTCTTCTACCTCCTGTTTCGAAGATGTGCTGTCTGGGTACTGTTATGTTCTCAACCGTAAACCCATCTAATGTTATCTTTTCTAATAAGAGTTTTTTATGATTTATAAACCTAACTCTGGGAAAGGGTAGTGTATTTTATCACTGTCCGTCTGAAAAAAAATTAGTGCATGTAGACTTACACGCGTGATGCATGCGTTCCTGATTTTCAGCCCTCCCCTCTCTCTTTATCCTTTTGTCCATCTGTTCGTTCGTTTTGGTAACGCAGTATAATTAATGTTAGGATTAATTTAGGTCATTACGCAGTACGTCTCAATGTTTTTCTTAGAAATGCAGCACACGTTTCATTGAAGAAGGCGGGTAATAATACAGTAAGCTTTTATATCAACGTGAAAGCGTTACAATTTGCAGACGAAGCAGAAAACAAGGGGGATTTCGAGTACATTCTTTGTGACAGCACTGTTATTTTACCATTGCTCTTCTCTTTATTAATTTTATTTGTTAGGCTTCATATTTACCTAATAATTTATATATGTGGATTAGAATATTTCATGACACCTCCCCTCTTAAAACAGACATTATATGTCAGTCCTTTATTCTATATACACATAGAGAAATTTATTATTATTTCTGGGGTTTACGGTGATTCTCATCACACGGATGGCGGCTTAAAAAATCAGCTCCCAAATTGGTTTTTCCAGATATATACTCAATGCTAAAATTATATGGAGCCAGAAGCAAAGACCATCGGAGTAACCTAGAGTTCTCATGCTTAGCCTGTGCTAAAAACGATAAAGGTTTGTGATCTGTTTGCAACTTAAATGCCTTCCCATATAGATAAATATTGAATTTCTTTATTGCCCATATTACTGCAAGACATTCTTTTTCGCTAGTTGAGTAGTTGATTTCAGCTTTATTCAACTTTCTGCTAGCATATGCCACTGGGCTTAATTCCCCATCCAATGCATCTGATTTCTGTAGTAGAGTTGCACCTAGCCCAATATTACTTGCATCCGTCCTTACTATGAATTCTTGACTTAAGTCAGGTAATTTCAAAATGGGTTTACTTGTGAGCTTTTCCTTCAATTCTTGGTAAGTCATTTCACATTGTGGTGTCCATGTAATGCGATCTGGATGTCCTTTACGTGTCAATTCAGTTAACGGTGCACATATGGAATTAAAGTTTTTGATATACTTCTGGTAGAAACCACATAATGAGACAAAGGATCTCACGTCCTTCTTGGTTTGTGGTCTCGGGGCTTTCTGTAGTTTCTCTAAGTTCTTTGGGTCAGGGGTCATGTTTCCCTGATAAACTGTGTGTCCCAAAAATTCCAATTCTTTACATCCAACGCAACATTTGGTTGGTCGGGCTGTTAAATTTGCCTCCCTAAGTCGATAAAACAGCATGTTCAGAGAGTCAATGTGTTCCTCAAATGTTTCTGTTGCTATAAGGATATCATCCATAAAATTTGTTATACAGGGATTATTCAGAGGATCCAATAATTTTCTCATCATTCTAGAGAAGACACTAGGCGCATTCTTCAATCTAAATGGCAATCTATTAAACTCATAGTGTCCTTCTGAGGTACTAAAAGCTAGGTATGGTCTAACCTCAGGCTTTACTGGAATCTGATAGTATCCTTTACTCAGATCCACTTTTGCGAAATATTTAGCTTTATTTAGTCTGGCAAACAGCTGATTTGTATCCGGCAATGGATCCACCTGTCCTTCTGTAATAGCATTCAGTCTCCTGTAATCTATACAGAGTCTATGTTCTCCAGAGGGCTTCCTTAAGAGTACCACCCCGGAACTATACGAAGACTCACTGTGCGAAATAATTCCTTCCTTCAACAGATAGTCTATCTCTTCCTTCAAAGCTTTTTCCTTAGCAAACGGAATCGAATATGGTTTCATACAGACAGGTGTGGAGTCTATGAGTTTCATATCATATTCCAATAGGTTTGTATGCCCTGGTCGGTCTGTTAACACCTCTGCATGATTATTTAGAACCTGTTGCACTCTCTCTTTCTGAGTTTTCGTTAAATGTGTACTGATTTTCACCTGTGCTGCTGTCTCACAGGGGTGTAATGGATATTCAAATGATGAAAGTGGTTCCTTTTTCATCTCCATGGCGATGGACAAGGTCAACAAGTGTGTCTCTTCCTGATGTTCTCTTTCCAAATATTTCTTCAGGAGATTCACATGATAGATTTTTTCTTTCCCCTTCTTATCTATCTTATAATTTGTTCTAGACACCTTCTCTAAAACTGTATATGGACCCTGCCATCCAATTTGTAACTTATTCTGACTCCCGGGCAAAAGAAGCAGTACTTTCTCTCCCACAGCCAAATTTCTGTCTTTCGCCTTCCTGTTATAATAGGCAGCATGTTTCTTCCTGGCTTGTTTTCAAATTTTCATTGGCAAGTTTCCAGCCAGTTTTCAACCGAGTGGTCAGCTCATTCACATATTGGTATGAAGATGTAATGTTTTCCTCTGCCTTTTCATCAGTCCACGTTCTTAACAAAGCTACATATGGACCTTTAATTGTGTGGACCTATTTGTCCATGCACCGGTATGGTCTCTTCCACTCGAAGCTTTATAGTGATGATTTTTCCTCCCAGAATTATCATTCACAAAACGACCGCTACCAATTTTTCTTTTGGGGCTTTCTCCCCTCTTAAAATTCTTGATGAGAGATTTCCTCTCTACATCCTCTTCCTCCAGTTTGTTTAAGTCCGATTGAGGGATTTTCGGCTTATCCTGGGGTAAGACATCTTTTGCACTCTCCGCATAGTGGCCATTGTAAAACAGTTAAGTGAAGCTTGTCCGTGAAAAGGGGCTTCCCATTCCATTTGTTCCACTTTATCAAATCTATTTTTCTTTTTATTATCAGGCCTAATTTTGCCCCGTGGCGTGTCCAGGTCCTGATCCATGTTCCCACTTGTGGGTGTTCCCTCATGTGCTATGCTACACCTTTCTACAAAATTCTCAATGTCCCATCTTGCTTTGGGCCAATAATAATTGTGAGCCACCTTTTGAATGATGGTACCTATCTTCTCATGGTCCCCATCTGGTTTCACATGTAGGCTCCTTATTAATTCTGTCCTGTATCTTTTTGGAAGAACCAGCTGTCCGTGACCATTGGATCTAGTTCCAGCCTTCCTATACATCAACTTGTTTTTCATGTAAAAATCTCCCTTGCCTGGAGTTGTATGACAAGTTGACAATTTTCTGAAACAAGGCTTGAGTGTTTTATCCCCAGCCTGTGCCTTCCTCATCTCTTCTGGAGTGGTATCTAACATAATATCCTCCTCCTGTCTTGAGGTCGACCTGACCTGAAGGGTTGCCATATACACAGGTTTCCTTCTGCAACGGTCAGTGTCATGATTGTCCATCTGACAATTCTTACACCACCTTTTTTCCTTGGTTGAAAGATTTTCTTTCATCATATTTCCTTTCATCGAATTGTGGGAATTTATTTTTATTTTCATACCGTGGCCTATCAAATTGGTGCTTACCTTTATTTTGATCCCTAGGATCAAATTTATTAAAGTTCTGTGGTGCCCTAAAGTTGTCCACCTGTTTCTTTTTATTACCTGTTACCTCTGCTTGAGCTGCTTGATACCTTTCAGCAACATTTAGCAACTCACCCAGCCTCTCTGCACCTTGTTCCATGAGAAACTTTCTCAGGTCTGGAGCCATGGACTCTCTTAGTTGCTCTATAAGGACCATTTCCTTAAGATCTTGGGTTTTCCCCAGAGAAGTCCATTTCTCCAAGTATGTCTCGATTCGTGCAGAGAACTGGTGATAGGTTTCACCTGACAGTAGTTTAGCATTCCTAAATTTTTTTCCTGTAAAACTCTGCATTCTTTTCATACCTTAACAAAAGAGCCTGCTTTAGCATGTCATAATTTTCCTGATCACCTCTGCTCATTTTTGCAAAAACTTCATAAGCTGCCCCACGAAGTCCCTGAGATAACTTTAAGCTCCACCTTTCTCTCTCTAACCCATACGTGGTAGCTAATAGTTCGTACCTATTTATATAGCTCTCAATATCATCGTCTTTCTCAACAAAATGATCTAAATGAAAGTTCATAGCTGAGGTCGAGGCTCCCTGAGTAACCGTAGCATCAGAGGCAAAGGGACTGGCACCATTTTCAGGAGCATGGCCTTGAAACTCAAACTCCCTTAGTCGTAACTCATGTTCCCTTTGTAATCTTTCTGCCTCCCTCTTGCAGCTAATCTGCTTCCCTTTCTGCAGCTAATTTCTTCTCTTCTCTTTCTGCAGCTAATTTCTTCTCTTCTCTTTCTGCAGCTAATTTCTTCTCTTCTCTTTCTGCAGCTAATTTCTTCTCTTCTCTTTCTGCTTCCAATTTCTTAGCCTCTTTGTCAGCCTCAATCTGCAACCTCTTAGTCTCAGCCTCAGCTTGCAACCTCTTAGTCTCAGCCTCAGCTTCAAATTGTAACTTCTTAATTTCCCTTTCAGCCTCTAACCTTCTTTCGGCTTCTTTTTCTAATCTTCTTTCTTCGCGTTCAATAAATTTGTCACATTCCGTTGTGACATAGGCAACCATAACTTGCCCATCTAATCCTAACTCTTTTGCAGTCTGAACCGCAGCAGATCGAAATTTGGCCAGGTCCGCCATTGTCTATCAGGTAAATTTTTATAATGTCTACCCAACAATTCAATTTCTAACTATATATCTAATGGACAACACAGGCACCGTGAGCTCAACCTTATTTAATTCCACCCAAGGATACCTTTTAATTCTTATATTCCCTGAAGTGAATTACCCCCAATATTTTTAATAGTTAAAGATTCAAAATCCCAAGAGCGAGACCCCAATATATGTGGTGAAGTGGGATGTTATAAATACTTATAGGGAACTTAGTGTACTGACTGAGATCAGCTGTGAAGGTATCTATATCTATTAAGAGTAGTGTATTATAGATAACCTTACTTGCTACCACATATCTATATATCTCAGTCAGAATTATTCTGGAATAGTGTGATGCTACGTTATGTGTCTAGGGTATGTGTATGATGAAGTGTAAGTCACAACAACAGACAGATAAACAATTTAATTTAATCCACTACTCTTGACAACACTGTGACACTCACATACATATAACACTCTACAAAGATATCTTAAAAGAGTCACTGATAAACTTTCAAATAACAATATGTATTCATTACTGGCTGAATGAATATGTGTCCTGATTCAACTACAAGGGAACCAGGAATCACAATCAATTTAAATTACAAGTTATGTACAGAATGTATTTAATATGAATATTGTAGTGACATATATTATTACAAATGTTCTATGTGTGTCAGTTGTGTAGTAGTAAAATGAGGTAATACTGGTTTTGTTTTGTTCAAGCTCTGTTGGTATTTGTCATCATGACTTCAATAGTTTGTCTTTAGGGACTAGTATTGGAGATGTTCACAGTTCCTGATTTTAAGACAAGTAAATTCCCCTCTTAATGTTAATTTTACAAAGTCAGTTCAAGATGAGGGGACATAATGTTGAGCTCAGCTGGCCAAGTTAGCTTATCTGGCGTGATGGCGGCAGGAAAGGACTCCTCTGCTCGAATTCTCCTCTGGGCTCTGGAGACACCTCACTGATAGCTAAAAGGACCAAGGAGTATGCTGTCCGACACTGGATTCAGCAAAGCTCTGACCAGGTGCTGCTCAGTACCATCAAGACCACTGTCCCACAATTCATACGAATAAACACAGATACGTTGATTAGCAATGAATTCTGGCACAAACTGGCACAAATTCCCATCTGCTTATCTTCCAGGCTTTTATTTAGCAAAATATATGCTGGCTTCAACGCACTGATGCTTTATCAAGCTATTTTAAACAAGTGGTTTCGAACTAACGCTCCCAAGTGTGTATATCAGCGAGTCTGACCAATGAGCCCCGTTTCGACAAGTGTTTGAAAAAATGTTACCTTTCCCCGTTTCCCCTAACAACCAAGATAGTATTTATAGCCCGACCAATCGTGGTTAGGCTTTCATTTGTTGCGCTCCAATCAATTTGGAGTTTACATGGTAGGCTATTTCTGTAACGTAAATTTTTTTCAAACACGTTAAAAAAAAATCTTATGAGCAGAAATGATTTTATGCTGTCAGGCGCCCCCAATATTTTATTTTGGGTATAATTTATTAATTCCTGGACTATTTGCGTAACGTTTTACATATTATTTGTCAGCAAGCCCTAAGGAACCCAAAAATACAAATTTAAAGGAGCTACGTGGCTGCATTCAAAATATGCAATTTCTTCTACCTCCTGTTTCGAAGATGTGCTGTCTGGGTACTGTTATGTTCTCAACCGTAAACCCATCTAATGTTATCTTTTCTAATAAGAGTTTTTTATGATTTATAAACCTAACTCTGGGAAAGGGTAGTGTATTTTATCACTGTCCGTCTGAAAAAAAATTAGTGCATGTAGACTTACACGCGTGATGCATGCGTTCCTGATTTCCAGCCCTCCCCTCTCTCTTTATCCTTTTGTCCATCTGTTCGTTCGTTTTGGTAACGCAGTATAATTAATGTTAGGATTAATTTAGGTCATTACGCAGTACGTCTCAATGTTTTTCTTAGAAATGCAGCACACGTTTCATTGAAGAAGGCGGGTAATAATACAGTAAGCTTTTATATCAACGTGAAAGCGTTACAATTTGCAGACGAAGCAGAAAACAAGGGGGATTTCGAGTACATTCTTTGTGACAGCACTGTTATTTTACCATTGCTCTTCTCTTTATTAATTTTATTTGTTAGGCTTCATATTTACCTAATAATTTATATATGTGGATTAGAATATTTCATGACACCTCCCCTCTTAAAACAGACATTATATGTCAGTCCTTTATTCTATATACACATAGAGAAATTTATTATTATTTCTGGGGTTTACGGTGATTCTCATCACACGGATGGCGGCTTAAAAAATCAGCTCCCAAATTGGTTTTTCCAGATATATACTCAATGCTAAAATTATATGGAGCCAGAAGCAAAGACCATCGGAGTAACCTAGAGTTCTCATGCTTAGCCTGTGCTAAAAACGATAAAGGGTTGTGATCTGTTTGCAACTTAAATGCCTTCCCATATAGATAAATATTGAATTTCTTTATTGCCCATATTACTGCAAGACATTCTTTTTCGCTAGTTGAGTAGTTGATTTCAGCTTTATTCAACTTTCTGCTAGCATATGCCACTGGGCTTAATTCCCCATCCAATGCATCTGATTTCTGTAGAAGAGTTGCACCCAGCCCAATATTACTTGCATCCGTCCTTACTATGAATTCTTGACTTAAGTCAGGTAATTTCAAAATGGGTTTACTTGTGAGCTTTTCCTTCAATTCTTGGTAAGTCATTTCACATTGTGGTGTCCATGTAATGCGATCTGGATGTCCTTTACGTGTCAATTCCGTTAAAGGTGCACATATGGAATTAAAGTTTTTGATATACTTCTGGTAGAAACCACATAATGAAACAAAGGATCTCACGTCCTTCTTGGTTTGTGGTCTCGGGGCTTTCTGTAGTTTCTCTAAGTTCTTTGGGTCAGGGGTCATGTTTCCCTGATAAACTGTGTGTCCCAAAAATTCCAATTCTTTACATCCAACGCAACATTTGGTTGGTCGGGCTGTTAAATTTGCCTCCCTAAGTCGATCAAACAGCATGTTCAGAGAGTCAATGTGTTCCTCAAATGTTTCTGTTGCTATAAGGATATCATCCATAAAATTTGTTATACAGGGATTAGTCAGAGGATCCAATAATTTTCTCATCATTCTAGAGAAGACACTAGGCGCATTCTTCAATCCAAATGGCAATCTATTAAACTCATAGTGTCCTTCTGAGGTACTAAAAGCTAGGTATGGTCTAACCTCAGGCTTTACTGGAATCTGATAGTATCCTTTACTCAGATCCACTTTTGAGAAATATTTAGCTTTATTTAGTCTGGCAAACAGCTGATTTGTATCCGGCAATGGATCCACCTGTCCTTCTGTAATAGCATTCAGTCTCCTGTAATCTATACAGAGTCTATGTTCTCCAGAGGGCTTCCTTAAGAGTACCACCCCGGAACTATACGAAGACTCACTGTGCGAAATAATTCCTTCCTTCAACAGATAGTCTATCTCTTCCTTCAAAGCTTTTTCCTTAGCAAACGGAATCGAATATGGTTTCATACAGACAGGTGTGGAGTCTATGAGTTTCATATCATATTCCAATAGGTTTGTATGCCCTGGTCGGTCTGTTAACACCTCTGCATGATTATTTAGAACCTGTTGCACTCTCTCTTTCTGAGTTTTTCGTTAAATGTGTACTGATTTTCACCTGTGCTGCTGTCTCACAGGGGTGTAATGGATATTCAAATGATGAAAGTGGTTCCTTTTTTCATCTCCATGGCGATGGACAAGGTCAACAAGTGTGTCTCTTCCTGATGTTCTCTTTCCAAATATTTCTTCAGGAGATTCACATGATAGATTTTTTCTTTCCCCTTCTTATCTATCTTATAATTTGTTCTAGACACCTTCTCTAAAACTGTATATGGACCCTGCCATCCAATTTGTAACTTATTCTGACTCCCGGGCAAAAGAAGCAGTACTTTCTCTCCCACAGCCAACTTTCTGTCTTTCGCCTTCCTGTTATAATAGGCAGCATGTTTCTTCCTGGCTTGTTTCAAATTTTCATTGGCAAGTTTCCAGCCAGTTTTTAACCGAGTGGTCAGCTCATTCACATATTGGTATGAAGATGTAATGTTTTCCTCTGCCTTTTCATCAGTCCACGTTCTTAACAAAGCTACATATGGACCTTTAATTGTGTGGACCTATTTGTCCATGCACCGGTATGGTCTCTTCCACTCGAAGTTTTATAGTGATGATTTTTCCTCCCAGAATTATCATTCACAAAACGACCGCTACCAATTTTTCTTGTTTTGGGGCTTTCTCCCCTCTTAAAATTCTTGATGAGAGATTTCCTCTCTACATCCTCTTCCTCCAGTTTGTTTAAGTCCGATTGAGGGATTTTCGGCTTATCCTGGGGTAAGACATCTCTTTGCACTCTCCGCATAGTGGCCATTGTAAAACAGTTAAGTGAAGCTTGTCCGTGAAAAGGGGCTTCCCATTCCATTTGGTCCACTTTATCAAATCTATTTCTCTTTTTATTGTCAGGCCTAATATTGCTCCGGGGCGTGTCCAGGTCCTGATCCATGTTCCCACTTGTGGGTGTTCCCTCATGTGCTATGCTACACCTTTCTACAAAATTTTCAATGTCCCATCTTGCTTTGGGCCAATAATAATTGTGAGCCACCTTTTGAATGATGGTACCTATCTTCTCATGGTCCCCATCTGGTTTCACATGTAGGCTCCTTATTAATTCTGTCCTGTATCTTTTTGGAAGAACCAGCTGTCCGTGACCATGGGATCTAGTTCCGGCCTTCCTATACATCAACTTGTTTTTCATGTAAAAATCTCCCTTGCCTGGAGTTGTATGACAAGTTGACAATTTTCTGAAACAAGGCTTGAGTGTTTTATCCCCAGCCTGTGCCTTCCTCATCTCTTCTGGAGTGGTATCTAACATAATATCCTCCTCCTGTCTTGAGGTCGACCTGACCTGAAGGGTTGCCATATACACAGGTTTCCTTCTGCAACGGTCAGTGTCATGATTGTCCATCTGACAATTTTTACACCACCTTTTTCCTTGGTTGAAAGATTTTCTTTCATTATATTTCCTTTCATCGAATTGTGGGAATTTATTTTTATTTTCATACCGTGGCCTATCAAATTGGTGCTTACCTTTATTTTGATCCCTAGGATCAAATTTATTAAAGTTCTGTGGTGCCCTAAAGTTGTCCACCTGTTTCTTTTTATTACCTGTTACCGCTGCTTGAGCTGCTTGATACCTTTCAGCAACATTTAGCAACTCACCCAGCCTCTCTGCACCTTGTTCCATGAGAAACTTTCTCAGGTCTGGAGCCATGGACTCTCTTAGTTGCTCTATAAGGACCATTTCCTTAAGATCTTGGGTTTTCCCCAGAGAAGTCCATTTCTCCAAGTATGTCTCGATTCGTGCAGAGAACTGGTGATAGGTTTCACCTGACAGTAGTTTAGCATTCCTAAATTTTTTCCTGTAAAACTCTGCATTCTTTTCATACCTTAACAAAAGAGCCTGCTTTAGCATGTCATAATTTTCCTGATCACCTCTGCTCATTTTTTTTGCAAAAACTTCATAAGCTGCCCCACGAAGTCCCTGAGATAACTTTAAGCTCCACCTTTCTCTCTCTAACCCATACGTGGTAGCTAATAGTTCATACCTATTTAGGTAGCTCTCAATATCATCGTCTTTCTCAACAAAATGATCTAAATGAAAGTTCATAGCTGAGGTCGAGGCTCCCTGAGTAACCGTAGCATCAGAGGCAAAGGGACTGGCACCATTTTCAGGAGCATGGCCTTGAAACTCAAACTCCCTTAGTCGTAACTCATGTTCCCTTTGTAATCTCTTCTCCTTTTCTGCTTCCCTCTCTGCAGCTAATCTCTTCTCTTCTCTTTCTGCAGCTAATTTCTTCTCTTCTCTTTCTGCAGCTAATTTCTTCTCTTCTCTTTCTGCAGCTAATTTCTTCTCTTCTCTTTCTGCAGCTAATCTTTTGTCTTCTCTTTCTGCTTCCAATTTCTTAGCCTCTTTGTCAGCCTCAATCTGCAACCTCTTAGGCTCAGCCTCAGCTTGCAACCTCTTAGTCGCAGCCTCAGCTTCAAATTGTAACTTCTTAATTTCCCTTTCAGCCTCTAACCTTCTTTCGGCTTCTTTTTCTAATCTTCTTTCTTCGCGTTCAATAAATTTGTCACATTCCGTTGTGACATAGGCAACCATAACTTGCCCATCTAATCCTAACTCTTTTGCAGTCTGAACCGCAGCAGATCGAAATTTGGCCAGGTCCGCCATTGTCTATCAGGTAAATTTTTATAATGTCTACCCAACAATTCAATTTCTAACTATATATCTAATGGACAACACAGGCACCGTGAGCTCAACCTTATTTAATTCCACCCAAGGATACCTTTTAATTCTTATATTCCCTGAAGTGAATTACCCCCAATATTTTTAATAGTTAAAGATTCAAAATCCCAAGAGCGAGACCCCAATATATGTGTGAAGTGGGATGTTATAAATACTTATAGGGAACTTAGTGTACTGACTGAGATCAGCTGTGAAGGTATCTATATCTATTAAGAGTAGTGTATTATAGATAACCTTACTTGCTACCACATATCTATATATCTCAGTCAGAATTATTCTGGAATAGTGTGATGACTACGTTATGTGTCTAGGGTATGTGTATGATGAAGTGTAAGTCACAACAACAGACAGATAAACAATTTAATTTAATCCACTACTCTTGACAACACTGTGACACTCACATACATATAACACTCTACAAAGATATCTTAAAAGAGTCACTGATAAACTTTCAAATAACAATATGTATTCATTACTGGCATGAATGAATATGTGTCCTGATTCAACTACAAGGGAACCAGGAATCACAATCAATTTAAATTACAAGTTATGTACAGAATGTATTTAATATGAATATTGTAGTGACATATATTATTACAAATGTTCTATGTGTGTCAGTTGTGTAGAGTAAAATGAGGTAATACTGGTTTTGTTTTGTTCAAGCTCTGTTGGTATTTGTCATCATGACTTCAATAGTTTGTCTTTAGGGACTAGTATTGGAGATGTTCACAGTTCCTGATTTTAAGACAAGTAAATTCCCCTCTTAATGTTAATTTTAAAAAGTCCGTTCAAGATGAGGGGACATAATGTTGAGCTCAGCTGGCCAAGTTAGCTTATCTGGCGTGATGGCGGCAGGAAAGGACTCCTCTGCTCGAATTCTCCTCTGGGCTCTGGAGACACCTCACTGATAGCTAAAAGGACCAAGGAGTATGCTGTCCGACACTGGATTCAGCAAAGCTCTGACCAGGTGCTGCTCAGTACCATCAAGACCACTGTCCCACAATTCATACGAATAAACACAGATACGTTGATTAGCAATGAATTCTGGCACAAACTGGCACAAATTCCCATCTGCTTATCTTCCAGGCTTTTATTTAGCAAAATATATGCTGACTTCAACGCACTGATGCTTTATCAAGCTATTTTAAACAAGTGGTTTCGAACTAACGCTCCCAAGTGTGTATATCAGCGAGTCTGACCAATGAGCCCCGTTTCGACAAGTGTTTGAAAAATGTTACCTTTCCCCGTTTCCCCTAACAACCAAGATAGTATTTATAGCCCGACCAATCGTGGTTAGGCTTTCATTTGTTGCGCTCCAATCAATTTGGAGTTTACATGGTAGGCTATTTCTGTAACGTAAATTTTTTTCAAACACGTTAAAAAAAAATCTTATGAGCAGAAATGATTTTATGCTGTCAGGCGCCCCCAATATTTTATTTTGGGTATAATTTATTAATTCCTGGACTATTTGCGTAACGTTTTACATATTATTTGTCAGCAAGCCCTAAGGAACCCCAAAATACAAATTTAAAGGAGCTACGTGGCTGCATTCAAAATATGCAATTTCTTCTACCTCCTGTTTCGAAGATGTGCTGTCTGGGTACTGTTATGTTTTCAACCGTAAACCCATCTAATGTTATCTTTTCTAATAAGAGTTTTTTTATGATTTATAAACCTAACTCTGGGAAAGGGTAGTGTATTTTATCACTGTCCGTCTGAAAAAAAATTAGTGCATGTAGACTTACACGCGTGATGCATGCGTTCCTGATTTTCAGCCCTCCCCTCTATCTTTATCCTTTTGTCCATCTGTTCGTTCGTTTTGGTAACGCAGTATAATTAATGTTAGGATTAATTTAGGTCATTACGCAGTACGTCTCAATGTTTTTCTTAGAAATGCAGCACACGTTTCATTGAAGAAGGCGGGTAATAATACAGTAAGCTTTTATATCAACGTGAAAGCGTTACAATTTGCAGACGAAGCAGAAAACAAGGGGGATTTCGAGTACATTCTTTGTGACAGCACTGTTATTTTACCATTGCTCTTCTCTTTATTAATTTTATTTGTTAGGCTTCATATTTACCTAATAATTTATATATGTGGATTAGAATATTTCATGACACTTACATACATTCTAAGTAATAATTTTCACATTTTTGGACTTTCAGAAAGTCGCCTAAATGACAGAATAACAGACGATGACATTGCGTTAAATGGTTTTAAAACTATTCGGCGAGACGCAAGCAAAAAACAAGAGACAGGTTATAACAGGTATTATATTTTCCACTTCCCTTAATTTTCGCCGCAGAAACGACTTAGAGACAGCAGAGATAGAATGTGTATGGTTGGAAATAAAGCTACCGAATCAGGGCCCATTTCTGGTGGGATATCTTTATCGAAATCCTAGTGCAGGACCTAAATGATGGACAATGTATTTGCCACAGTCAAGGAGGTTGTTCTTCTTGGTGATTTCAACATCGATATACACAATTCAAATCTAACATGGAAAAATATAATATTATCGTACAACTTAAAACAAATAGTTAACCAGCCTACAAGAGTAACACAAGCATCAACCACACTAATCGACCACATCTACGTAACTTGCCCAGAAAACATCATAGAATGCTCTGTCCCTAATATTGCAATGAGTGACCACTATCCAGTATGCTGTACATGGTCAAAGAATAAATGTAAAGTTCCGAAAAATAAACATGTAAGTATCAAATTTAGAAGTTTCAAACATTTCAGTAAGGAATTATTTTTAAATGACTTGCTAACTGCACCTCTCGCCCGTGTTTACCAACTTCCTGATCCGGATGACGCTATTGAATACTGGACAAAAATTTTTATAATGTTTTTGACACGCACGTACCAGCTAAGGAAATTCGCGTCAAACGACAATTAAAATCTCCGTGGATCACGCAGGAAGTGTTGGAGGCTATGAGGCAGAGAGATCAAGCGCACAAAAATAAGGACCTCAACACATACAGGGTATACAGGAACAAAGTTCAATATTTAATTCGGAAAGAAAAGAAAAATCGTTTTAGAAATATAGTTCAGAACAAATCAAATAGTAAGGAAATATGGAAGGCAATTAACACCTTAGCGAAAAAACGTAATGCACCAGACTCATTCTCTTCCAACACTTCATTTACTTGCACCGACTTCAGCAATCACTTTCAAGCAGAAATAAACGGTCTGAAATCCACAATACCACCTTCCTGTAGTGACTTAGACAAACTTTCAGCATTCTGTAAAAACAAATGTACAAACTCAGTTCCACCCGACATTCCTTTTATGACAGTTAATGAAGTGTATAACTATCTTATTGGCCTTAAGGATAATAGCTCATCATCAGGGCTTGACGGAATTAGTAATCGAATACTGCGTTACGCCGCACCAGCTATTAGTGATTCACTAACTTTTATATATAATCAATGTATTGCTAAAAGTTATTTTCCTTCAGCCTTTAAGATTGCCAAAGTATATCCTCTCTTCAAACCTGGCTCGTCAGATAACAGTAATCTTGGTAACTATAGACCTATTTCTCTTTTATCATCGCTTTCTAAACCACTAGAAAAACACATACATAAAGCAACACTACATTACCTAGTTAGCAATGACTTGCTAATTGACAGTCAGTCAGGGTTTCGACAAAAGCATTCATGCCACACAGCTCTAACTAAGATGATAGACAACTTGCACCTAAACATAAATAACGATAACATATGTGGAGCAATCTTTGTAGACTTTAGGAAAGCATTTGATATGTTAGATCACGCTGTTTTAATAAGAAAATTAGAAACAATGAAAGTTAACTTTAAACTAGTGACATTACTTAAATCATTCCTGTCCGACAGACAGCAAGTAGTGTGGTACAATAACTCCTTGTCAAGCCCAACTATTATTGACACTGGTGTTCCTCAGGGTTCTATTCTCGGCCCTCTACTTTTTTCCATTTACATAAATCACTAAAACAAAATGTATGATAATATCAACTAGACAAAAATTACAAAACTCGCCGAAAACAACACTTCAGCTCTACATTGGAACCTCTTTAATTGAAAATGTAAATGAATATAAAACACTAGGACTCATAATTGACCAACATTTAAGTTGGAATTCGCATGTACAAGCACTGACCAAACAAACGGCACAAAAAGTTTACCAGTTAGCTAAAATCAAACATTTCCTAGATGAGGAGACACGAAAAATGTTCTATACATCCCAGAAAAACATCTCATTGTTCCACAGTGCACCATGTAGACGCATAATACATATCTTAACATATTACCACATAACCAAAAGCGCCTTCTCTTCAACAAAGCCAAATTTATTCACAAAATCTTGTCACAGAATGCTCCAACGTATCTGTGGCCTATTTTCAAATACAGCGGAAGACGCAGTCAACGCTTAAATAAATTACACATGCCCAAGCCTAGGCTCGACTTATTCAAGAAAAGTTTAGCTTTTTCTGCTGCTCATCTGTGGAATACTCTTCCACACGACTTAAAAAATACTCTTAGTCCATATTCATTCAATCACAGACTTTTCAAATACATCATGAGTGCAGATTATATGCCACCCTAATTTCGTTATGTTCAGTTATGACTGAAGGGGCTATTATTATTATTATTACATAACATCATATGTAGGTTTTAAAGTTAATTTTGTCCTGTTTAGTATAAATTATGATACGCATCTGTAAATTTGTGTAACTGTTATTGTACTGTTACAATGTTGGGATTTTATTTTATTGTACTTTCTTGTTATTTTATTATTTAAGTAACATTTAGGATACGTGTGAGAATAAATAGATTAACTATGGAAGAAGAGAGAAAGGAAGGGCAGAATGTTAGACGGGCCTGCGTGACCAATTCTAAACCCTTTGAAAATAAAGTTCGTTCGTTCTATCTATCTATCTATCTATCTATCTATCTATCTATCTATCTATCTATCTATCTATCTATCTATCTATCTATCTATCTATCTATCTATCTATCTATCTATCTATCTATCTATCTATCTATCTATCTATCTATCTATCTATCTATCTCTGATAATGTTTGTACTTTTCAACATATGTTATGTCATGCTTATAAGTAATTAATGTTAATATGAGTGTGCTATATATTATTATTTTACTTTACAACGTTGAATTCCTTGAATTTGATATGTAAAATGCATATGAGAATAAATGAATTCAGTATGAAAGGTGAGAGAAAGGAAGGGCAGAATGTCAGACGGGCCTGCGTGCCCAATTCTCAACCCTTTGAAAATAAAGTTCGTTCGTTCGTTCGTTCTCTCTCTTTCTCTCTCTAACTATATATATATATATATATATATATATATATATATATATATATATATATATATATATATATATATATATATATATGAACACGTAACCCGCCAAATAATTATGGTATACTCTTTGTACGTCGTGTCTTAATGACGGCACCCTTTCTCAAGCGATCATTTCATTCCTTTCCATACACTTTTACATTCTTTGTAGTCAAACTTATTTTTTTTAAACACACACAACAAAATTCCATATAAACCTTTTGCTACTTCGTCTCCGTCCACCTATGACCCAGTCTTGACCTATGGATGCGAGTCATGGGCAATGACTACAACCTACAAAAGCCAGATCCTAACCTCAGAAATGAGGTATCTGAGGAAGGTGGTTGAAATAACAAGGAGAGACAATGTCCGCAACCATACGTTACGTCATGGCCTAAAAACCAAACCCTTGCAGACTCAAGTCGCATCGACTTGGGCGACTAAATAGGACAACGTAGCAATAACTGTTTAGGCGAAATCGGACATTGGGCCCCCCCCCCCCCCCCCTCTGATTCCTTTCTACCTTCTAAAATTATTAATTGTGATCGTTTGTTACCTACGTCAATGTGTATTGTTTTGTGTAAATCCGTTTGACTATACATCCTCATTAACTCTATCAGTTCTCAACTGTTATGTATAAATGTAAAGATAAGAGATACGTACCGACGATGGAAATCTGTGTAACATGTACGGAAAAAACATCAGGAAATGTTCCCGCAATGCCGGTGTTCTTTTAACTGGTGTTCAATTTAGTGTTCACGGAGCAATGCGCGCTGTGCTGTGAAAAATGCACACAGAAAAGATTGAAAGGCGTGTTCGTTCTTTTAATCGGTGTTCAATTTAGTTTTCATTGTCCAATGCTCGACTTTTCTGGATTTTCCCGAAAATGGCGGGATCTGTTAGTTGTTGGTAACAGACATTTGACATTGTCACGGAATTGCCTCCCCTGCTTTGCAGTAGTGGTCCAACTATGGCCATAACTCAAAAGTATATAATATGGGCCTTCAGAGGTGTCTACCTTCGCACAAGATTACGCTTGGCAGAGTTGTAGATAGAAGGATAATGATGCTTCTATCTCAAGTGAGTTTTCATAAGATATTTCCGAAGTCAAGAACAATGCTGCATTGGCAGGGCAATTGTTAACTTTTATCGGTCCGCCGCCTTTTATGAAGAATTAAGCAATTATTAATTTCAGCTCGCTCAAGCCCCACCCTGAGTTACTCCGGGGAATTCTTCTTATTATGGTATATCTTGTTAGAGTGTATTTAGTAAATTCACTGAGACAAACATACAGTACATTCAAAATGATTAAATCGACGTTAAATTTGTATATTTACAAATAACAGATTTAATAATCATTTAGGGATAGAAATTGTGTAAAGGAGGTCACTTGGCAGCTTTTATGTGTTACTTAGCTGTCAGTGATGGTTATGCTCCTTCTGATGGTTTGGTTCTTGGTAGACTGATCACGCTCGTCGCTGGTCAAGGTTGTAAGGCGCAGCACGTTCCCAGAAGTGTCAGGGAGTGTCTACGACGTTGATCCCTCGTCTTAAAGCTCAGGCTGCTTTTCCCTTCTTGTTCCAGAGATTGTACCCTCAACTGGTACCACCAACAGCTATGGTAAAAGAATTGCAACAAAACGCTGTCCTGAGTATTGCGTTTTCTGAGACATAGTATTGGGTCCCTTTCTCCTATTCTACCATCCCATCTACCTCAGACTTCACCCTCGATGAGAATTAAGCTTAATCCCTCGAGAGAAAACTTTCTTTACATTTAAAGTGAATAGCTTTATATTTACTTTACATTCACATGAAAATGATAATAGTATAGATAGAATATGTTTACATTAACATCTACACTGATTGAAAAGTGTTCACAATATAGATTGAATATGTTTTCATTTACATCTACACTGATTGAAAAGCTTTGAAACTTTCATTAATTTTAAAGTGCATATGTTTAAATAGACATTTACACTGGTTTGAAAATGAAATTTTATAATTAGAATGTACTACCTATGCTTTATGGTTCTCGTTAAGAGACTAGCAATAAAGCAGTCACCAGCCCTTGCAGTGGTGGTTCATGAAATCATCATTCTATACGCTGAGGTTGCCAGCCTCAAATGACTTGGACATCCATTAGCAATTTTCACATATTAATATTCATATGGCAATATATACACATTAGTTCACATGTTAGTAATGAAAAATGTAAAATGCACAATTTATGACAATCTTGGCTCACAGTCTGTTTGCTCAGATGAATAAGGTTTAAGGCACTGGCAGATGCCTTTTTCACTTGTCTTGGGGGTCGTTATGTTAGTGCTAAACTCCCACTATGACTTTCAGTTTTCTCAGATGCCGGTCTTTCTTATTAAAATGGTTTTCTTGGGCTCTTTAAATCCTTCAAGATGTTCCACAAAGTCCGGTCTGATAAAGAGAGTTATGAATTCTAACCCTGGCAGTCTGGTTTCGGCTTGGCAAGCGATCCTCACAGTGAATTTTCACAGTGTCTTAAAACTGCGAAAAGGTCAGGTTATATGGCCCTTCTTCCTCCGCATTTGTTTTGTTACGATGCTAAGAAAGCTCCAATCGTTTCAAGCATGCGTGGTTAGTGGGATAATTTCAAAATTATTTCCGACTGAAATAATATGCGTGATGCAAAAGGTCACGTCTCCCATATATGGAATGAAAACATCCGATCCTCTCTCGGCAATGTTTACAAATAACTTATTATTACTTTAATCTAAAGTAATGTCTTTGTAACAAGGTGTGCCGGAAACGATGTTGTCAAGCATGTCAGTCCAAAATGTGTCGCGCAGACGAGTAATATTGTTATCTGTCTCGCCTGAGCACACACAATCCGTCTCTTTACCATCTTGGCAGAGAACGCACCCTGGCCTTATCAGTGATTAAGCAAATACGCTGGGCGATTTTTGTGTTTATCTGTAGTCTGCTGTTGGCCACATCAGAGATTAACCAACATGGTTGTCGATTAATTATTATCTCAGCCGTTCTTTGCAAATCAGGGAGAAACGGGTAACCAAACAGACATGACGACTTAACACTGAGAGGAGCGTAAGAATGTTGAAAATACAAACTATCTGCTACCTAGCAGAGAAAGAAAAAGGTGGCGACCCGGAAATTCCAGGTAATCAGTCCTCATTTCAATTTAAAATGGGTACTGCCATAGTGGAGGAGAGATCGAGAAGAGGTCGCCCCAAATCCATCTTGTCACAGACATTGATAATTATATATATACAAGTATATATCATGTGATTTTATATTTCTGTGTCTATACTGTTGTATCAACATCACCTGTCAGCTCCACAAGAAGCACATGACTTCAACGAACGTATCATGCTTTTCAATAATTATCAACAATTTGTACCGGTTTGATTATTTGAGATATAATTAAAGAACAAACTAAGGTTCAGGTAAAACTGCAAGGACCCACCATACGCATTTAATTCATTCATTATTCATTCACTAGCCTTAAGCATAGGCCTTCAATAAAATTACACCAAGCTTTCGTGTTCTATGTCATCCGTTGGAGGGATTTTCTTTCTTCTCTTTTTTTTTTTTTTTTTTTTAAAGCTTGGTATAAAATGCTTGTCATAAGCACGAATCGTGACAACTGACTAATACACATTTGATGAATCGTGTAATTAATTAACCAGTTGGCATTATGTCAGTCGTATCATTGGATTTATCGTATCTTTTGGTCTGTGAGTATTGGACGCATCGTACCATTAAACCAATCGGATTGATCTAATGGGAAGAGAGCGTAATAGCCGCAGATGAGCTTCATTTGACTTCACTCATCCAAGGCAGTCTATTCTCACACAAGAGTGGACGATCTAAAAATTACACACCTTGGCCATCTTTAATGAAAGACATCTTGGTCATCTTTGAGAACAAACATTCGATTCAACCAGAGATGTAATCAAAGACGGTCCTCATTTATGATCATCTTGGCGCTGCCTGACACAAGTTAAACACACCTTTGGAGGATGTGGAAAATGCGAGACTTTGCGACTGAGATAACAGATAACACGAAAGTATATTACTAATAGAGGTGGACGGATTTTGCCGGACCAGAAGACTAGACTCTCAAGTGGCCTATGTAAAGATTTAATACAGTTGAAGGTTCGAGTGAGAGTTTTTGGTGGCAGCCAAATCGTTTTCTTATGTGATATGCGCCCTCATAGGATACGCTACTTAAGGATTTCCAGCTGCATTTTTGCGTCTTGTGCTGAGAAAGACCATTGTCTGTGCTGAGTACGTAGTAAATGATAAATACTATCTAGGACATACCAAAATAATAAACTGTCGCACGTTGCTAGGTTCATTGTGGACAACATGGTTTACTAGATTATTATATATTACCAGCTGGGTTTTGCAAATAAAAGCTAGACCCCTGCCATCAAGAAAGAATTTCCTGTTTTTTGTGACCGCGGAAGGTATGTGGTGAAAGTAGGCCAAAGAGAACGACAACAACATCGTACCACATTCAATAATTTCTTCACACCATCTTCCCGCACTGTCACATTTACATCACAAAGTTATTTACAGTCGATTGTACTTGGTGACAGCTATTTCCAACATAATCTATTGTTTGTTTGTTTCTTTAATAATTATTTTGGTTGAGTGTTGTCAAGTACTGCTTTTTAATATTCTCTTTTGCTTTTGTTGTCCTTACTAGTTGTGACGAGCGAGATTTTGTTCTCTCGCTCTCTCGATTTATTTTGCTCTTCTGCTCAGTTCCTTCATTTTATTTCTTTAAATGGGTCGACATTCAGGTCACATAGTGATTCACACTAAACTGTCTTTCCCTCTCTTTGTAATTGTTTAGGATATTAACTTTACCTCACCTGTGCAAATCGGGCCCGGAACATGTCACCGGGTTCGTGCAGTCCTTAAGGGGAGTAAACGATATGGTGACTCTTGTCGCGGTAGAAGAGGTGAAATGAGATTTCACACCACGGTAAAGTCACGTATTTCCTTGGGACAGAGTTCAGATGACAAGAGTGTCCCGGAGCTTATTATTTTAAGATGGCAAATGGTCCAGGTAAATGGGTGGGTGGTCCCATAAATCTGTCTTTGGTAAAAATGGGTTTTCGCTGGTCTCAGTATTTAGTCTGAGAATTAACAATAGTCTAGCACTGCATCCAAAGCTTTGGTCACGAAAGAACTCAACTCGAATGATACGCAGCCAGTGCTTAGGCGTACATCTTACTTTTGACAAAGCTTCCCTTTTTTGCAAAAGTACAACCGAGTGGGTGAGTGAGAAATGTATTTATATTGATTACATTCCATTACATGTATGTAATATCATTTTAGATGGTTATTATTCACGAGTATAACTGATCTTTTGATGTTATAAATGCATTTTACAACTAACTAGTAAGACTGAAAATGACTTTCTTCCCTTGGTGTCATTATTGACTATAATCTTATGGATGAGTTATCTCCCCTGTGTTTTTGCCATTGAATGGAATTTATAGCATATTTCAGAGAGAGCGTATTTGCTAACATTTGGGTGTGCTGAGTTAATATTTTAATGCTATAATTTTTTTAAAGGAGTAATTCAATTCCAAAGTGTATTGGGTTAGAGAATCAAATCCAACTGGTGCATGTTAATTATAAAGATAAGAATAATAATAATAATCATATTAATACAGTCCAGGAGGAAGACAGCCGATAGGATAGTCTGGCGCTCTCTCTTCCAAACCTCTAAACTTCACGGTAGAAGGGGAACGACTAAGTAAGCAAGTATATTAATACAGAAGTATGAATGGCTTTGTAAGATTGTACATTTCAATTCTTGATAATGAGAGAGCCAGAAATATTGAATACTGATTGTAACAAGAGATTTGATTTATTGCAGTACTTTGGGGACCATGGTAGAGATTTAGCAAACACCAGTTGTTATGAAGGACTATTAGTGATGGTGGTTAACTGTACATGTTGAAGATGTCTTTTATGATATATCTGATTTATTGACTTAAGCAAACCGGTAAATACCCTTATGATGTGTAGTATGCTTACATGGTATTTGTCTCACATGCATAAACTGTAGGGCAGCAGTACAAAAGACAAATATGGGTCTGTACCGTGAAGTCTGAGGGACGGGCGACACAAAGACTTGATAATTAATCTCTCCCAAATGGAGGATTACCGAAGTCGTGTTGTATGTTCCCCAGTTCTTTTAGGGTAGACTACACCAGGAGCTTCCGTCTTCATCGATGTAGTGGTGTTGATGGTATTGTATGATGATGATATTACTAAATGTAATTGTATGAGGCCAGCTGTGAAGGCTCCTGAAATAAAATGTAGTTGAGAATTGTCAGAAGGCCTTTCTTGCTACCACTACGACCTCACACTTAATTTTTTTTTTAATGAATGTGGCTACGTAAAGTGTCTAGGGTTATGATATGTAGTGTGGTGTAATAGGTTATAGATATACCCACAGATATTTAACAAGACTAATAATATTAATAAATGTTAAAATACACTGAACTAACTCACGTGTGTAAAATTTTTTGATAAAATTATATTACATTTATTTTGTTCTGGATCAATTTTTTAGGTTGACCAGAACTTAAAAGGATTTAGAGATTATGAAAGAAATGCATGGAATATTATATCATAAATGCAATAGTGTACGTATATATGTACTATACTAGTTAGTTTTATTAAAATGTTCTAGTAGTCATCTACTTGGGAGGATAGTTACTGTTTGTGCTGTTGGGGTGGCCTCATCACACCTGTCTATATTGACTACACAGTGTCCAGAAAATGGTGGGAATTTTTATGGGGGTATTAGTAACTACACATCGTTGGTGAATGTCCAGCAGACCAGAGGCTCACTCATCTTATATTTGTAGCTCTGGTGCGGAAAACTGATGGTCCCACCTCTCCGTGCTGGCGGGCAATAATGGTGGTCTCTGTCACAAGTACTGCACAGATACACTCGAGTAAAGTCACCAACTGAATAGTCACTGCTTTGTTGACAACAGAAACTCGCAGCTCTGCAATCAAAGTATGGGCCATGTGTCAAAATCTATTCTCTACCCACGTCTGGACACAACACTGACACAACAACCACATCATACAGACAGGTCAGATCTCTCTGACCAAACAGCACATTTACCATGGTGGTTTTACATCAGATAGATCCTCCCAGACTATAGATTCTGAAAAATATTTATTAGTTTTCTGCCCTAAAAGAGGATAGGTAATATGTTTCATTATTCTCAACACTTGATCTGTCTTGCATAATCCTTGCTGGAGTTTATGTACATTGTTGGTCCCTAGACCCTGACTAGGGGGGGGGTCTAGAGCAAATCCCTACTTGTTTGTAAGGCTAGATTTCGATATGGCAGTATCAAATCACTCGAACATGAAACAATATTCAAAATATATATGGAAATAATTTCAATCTTACCAGATTATGAATAAATAACACAGAATTGCTAGCAAAACTCAGCTGAGCTGCTGGCTATAGTATGGCGTCCCTAAATTTATTACACTTTCTTTCATATGGAAATCACCACACTTTAAAATCTGTGTCTATCACTGAACAACTATTGAAGAATGGCCCCACTTTCGCGTCTGAGCGCTAATGATATGATTGTCTGTGGCCAATCACTGCCTAGGTTTATTTTAAATTCAAATTTCCTACCATAAAGTCATTTCAGTCATGCTTCAGTCAAGTATGGATGGTTATCTGTTAGTCTGTCCGTCTCTACTTGTGTTTCTACAAAATGTACTTGATTTTTGAACCAACCTTTCCCTCCCCTCCAAAATTTTGTCGTTAAAAGTTATATTTAGACACAGCTACCACCCAAAAACCCTCTCCTCCATACTAAGTAAATTTGAACACCTGCGTTTCGAGGTCGTGTTTTTTTTGTGCAATTAGCGACACTTTTAGATTCAATACAGTCTGTCGATGATGTGAACAACACTGTCTTTTGTCATTATCTTCAATATTATCTATCCGTCTGTAAAATTAAGAACATATTAGTTCACTGCTCAGAATAGGCCATCCGGCCAGCTAATTTTTATATTCCTAACATTAATATTAAGAAAAAAGTACTTTTTAAATTTTGTAATATTCCAAACATCTGCGTTTAGCCGCTGAATTCAAATCAAGGCCTTGGTATCGCGCAAAAGCGTCCAATAAATGACTGTGGCGTATTATATCTATGGTCCCTTCTGTCGAGTTGCTTACTTTTTATGTCAACTTGGGAAACGTGACTTTTCTCCGTTTCCCCCCCAATTGCGTCTCCTTAGCCTTTCCAGTCTCACGCAATCTTTCCAGTCATATTTTTTTCCTTTTTGATCCGCCGTTCCCCTCCTGTCTAGCAAGTCAATTATTATGGAGGATGATGACCCGCGGTCTAGGCGATCATGTACTATTCGCAGCCTACGCATTATGTTTTTATCCTTAAATGTTATCTTTGGAGATATTTTACCGTTGTATCTCTGTCAATTTCACTACACATCTCCCCACTTGAAAACATGCCTATGGCAAGTTCCAAAACCAGCGATACACATAGGTAAAATTACTCCTCACGTCTGCCACTACTCTAATTTTGATCACAGGGGTGCCGACTGAGGAAATCTGCACCGACATTCAATTTGCCTGGGATATATTGGATACTGAACTGATAAGGTTGAAGCAATAAAGACCACCTCAGCAATCTTGCGTTTTCATGCTTAGCCTGAGACAAGAACACGAGAGGCTGATGGTCCGTCTCCACCACAAAAGTCCTACCATACAGATAGATTTGAAACTTCTTTATTGCCCAGATTAACGCTAAACATTCTTTTTCGCTTGTGGAGTATCCTTGTTCCGCCTTATTCAATTTGCGGCTTGCATAAGCGACTGGTTTCAGTTCCCCATCAGGTGAAGATGATCTTTGCAACAAAGCCCCTCCTAGTCCTACATTACTTGCATCGGTTCTTAAGACAAAGTCCTGTGTCAAATCAGGCAGTTTGAGAATAGGCTTGCTAGTGAGTTTTTCCTTTAACTCTTGGAACGCTAGTTCACATTGTGCAGTCCAAATAATTTTATCTGGAAGTCCCTTGCGAGTCAGATCAGTCAGAGGAGCACAAATAGCGTTAAAATTCTTGTTGTATTTCTGATAAAATCCGCATAACGACACAAATGATCGCACGTCCTTCTTTGTTTGTGGCCTAGGTGCTCTCTGCAGTTTTTCCAAGTTCTTAGGATCAGGGGTCATATTACCCTGATATACAGTGTGTCCCAAGAATTCCAACTCTTTGCATCCAATACAACATTTTGTTGGCCTAGCAGTTAAGTTCGCCTCCCGAAGTCTATCAAACAACATCTCCAGAGCTTCAATGTGTTCTTCAAATGTCTCTGTGGCGACGAGAATATCATCCATGAAATTCGTGATACATGGGTTATTCAGGGGATCCAACAATTTTCGCATCATCCTTGAAAACACACTCGGAGCATTTTTTTCAGTCCGAATGGTAGCATATTGAATTCATAATGTCCATCCGAAGTGCTAAAAGCCAAATAAGGTCTCACTTCAGGCTTCACTGGGGATCTGGTAATAGCCTTTACTAAGATCCACCTTTGAAAAGTATTTTGCCTTGTTCAGTCTGGCAAATAACTGTTTTGTGTCTGGTAATGGATCCACTTGTCCTTCTGTGACAGCATTCAGTTTCCTGTAATCTATGCACAGTCTGTGTTTCCCCAGACGGTTTTCTCAACAAAACGACACTAGAACTAAAAGATGATTCACTGTGCGAAATAATCCCCTCCTTCAACAAATAATCTATTTCTTCCTTCAATGCCTTCTCCTTCGCGAACGGAATAGAATAGGCTCTCATACAGATTGGGTTTGAGTCTACCAGTTTCATGTCATACTGTAGCAAATTTGTATGGCCTGGTTTATCTGTTAATACATCTGTATGTTCCTCCAGAACCTTTTGAACTCTCTCCCTCTGGTTTTTAGTCAGATGCTTACTGACTTTTACCTGTGCTGCTGTTTCACAAGGATGTAATGGGTATTCATGTGAGGTGAGTGGTTCTTTTTTGCATCTGGGTTGCAATAGCCAAGGTCAATAAGGGGGTGCTTTCCTGGAGTGGTCTGTCCAGATACTTCTTTAACAGGTTTACATGATAAACTTTTTCCTTCCCCTTTTTGTCAATTTTATAGTTTGTTCTAGACACCTTCTCTAGAACCGTATATGGACCTTGCCAACCAATTTGTAATTTATTCTGGCTTCCCGGTAGTAGAAGCAGCACCTTTTCTCCGACTGCCAGTTCCCTGTCCTTTGCCTTCCTATTAAAATATGCTGCATGTTTCTTCCTGGCTTGTTTCAAATTATCATTTGCCAGTTTCCATCCAGCTTTCAAACGATTGGTCAGTTCGTTCACGTATTGATAAGATGAGGTAACAGTCTCTTCCGCCTTCTCATCTGTCCAGGTCCTTAATAGAGATTCTAATGGACCTTTTATTGGCCTCCCAAATAGCAGAGTTGCGGGAGCCATCCCGGTTGAACTATGTGGTACCTCCCGATACGCAAACAATGCGGCGGGCAGGAATTGATCCCACAGATCCGGTTTTTCGTGTGCCAGCTTTCTCAGGATAGAAATGAGAGTCCCGTTGAACCTCTCTACCTGGCCGTGCCCTTGTGGATGGTACGGACTACAATGAAAGTGTCTGGCTTGAAATAGCTTAAAAACTTCTTCCGTTAGTTTCCCCTTGAACTGAGATCCATTATCCGTCAAGATTTGATGCGGGAATCCTAATCGGGTAAATATTGTAAGTAGTGCCTCTGCTACATGTTTTGAATCAATTGATGGCAGGGCTACCGCCTCTCCCCACATAGAACAAGTGTCCACCAGAGTAAGGATGTAACTGTTTCTCCTCTTGGTCCGAGTGAGAGGTCCTACAATATCCACTGCAACCCTCTCAAAAGGTGTTCCCACTATGGGCATTTCCCCTAGAGTTGCAGGAGCAGTCCAGTGCTTTGGAGCTACCCTTTGACATTCTGGGCAGGATTTGACATATCTTTTTATATCCTCCGTTATCCCCGGCCAGAAGTAATGACAAGCTATACGCTGTCCTGTGGCGCTGATCCCCATGTGACCACTGAAGGGAATCGCATGCCCGAGTTCCATCACTTTATCTCTATATGAAGTGGGAAGAACCAGCTGGTTGTGACCATTTGTTCCAGTTCCGGCCTTCCTGTATAAGAGTTTGTTGTTCATGAAATATTCCCCCTTGCTCGGAGGTGTGTGGCATTTGGGCAATTTTTTAAAACAGGGCTTGAGTGTCCTATCCTCAGCCTGCGCCTTCCTCATCTCCTCTGGATGAGCATTTATAGGTTCACCTTCTTCCTCCTTCTTCTGTGACCTGGTCTGCACTGTCGCCATGATCACAGGTTTCTCGGGATTCCCCAAGAAGACGTATTTACACCCCAATATCAGAGGGTAGATTGGTTCATCTATCACTGCTGCTCTGATTTCTCCTTCCACATAGCGAGTTTTCACCGTTATCCTTGCGATGGGAAGTGTCATGAGTGGTATGCCCTTAGTCGCCCCTTGTATTTCCACTGTTTCTGTGGTATACTGACTTGGGTCCACTAGGCTAGACTTCACAACTGAATCATAATCCAAACCTGTATCATAAAGGCACCTTATGGTGACCCCATTACAAATAACATCCCCACAAACTGGGGGGTGATAAGGTTCCTGTTGTCCCTTAGGATTAACCTTTAATCTTTGCGTCCCCGACTTCATTGCAGCAATGTTTGAAGGTTTCCTTCTACAAAATTCGGTGTTATGGTTATCCTTCTTGCACCATTTACACCATCTTTTTCCTTGGTTCAACGGTTTTCTTTCATTGAACTTTTGGTCATTGAACTGTGAGTTTCTGTCGCGATAGTCGTTTCTTGGCCGCTCAAAGTTTGTCCTACCTTTATTTCCCTGCTCTCTATTATCAAATTTATTAAATTGCTGTGGAGCTTTAAAATTGTCTATGTGCTTCTTTTTAGCACCACTTACCTCTGCCTGGGCTGCCTGATACCTCTCAGCAACATTTAAAATTTCCCCCAACTTCTCTGCACCTTGTTCCATGAGAAATTTTCTCATGTCTGGAGCCATGGACTCTCTCAATTGCTCAATCATGATCATTTCTTTAAGATCTTGGGTCTTCCCCAGAGCCGTCCATTTCTCCAAATAGGTTTCTAGTCTAGCAGAGAATTGGTGGTATGTCTCCCCAGACAACAGTTTGGCATTTCTAAATTTCTTACGATAAAATTCACCATTCTTCTCGTATCTTAATAACAAAGCCTGCTTTAACATGTCATAATTGTCTTGGTCTTCCCTGTTCATTTTGGCAAATACTTCATAAGAAGTACCTCTCAATCCCTGTGATAGCTTTAAACTCCACCTCTTTCTCTCTAACCCATATGTAGTAGCTAATAACTCAAAACGTCCTAGGTACCCCTCTATGTCATCGTCTTTTTCAACAAAATGGTCTAAATGAAACCCCATAGCTGAGTTTGAGGCTCCCAGACTGGGCGTAGCATCTGAGGCAAAAGGGCTGGCACCATTTTCAGGAGCCGGACCTTGTAATTCCAGCTCCCTTAGTCGTAATTCGTGCTCCCTCTGCAACCTTCTATCTTCTGCTTCCCTTTCGGCCTTTTTTTCTTCTGCCTCCCTTTGCTGTCGTTTTTCTTCTGCCTCCCTTTGCTGTCGTTTTTCTTCTGCCTCAATCTGCAGCCTCTTAATTTCTCTATCAGCCTCAATTTGTAACCTCTTCTCTTCAGCTACCTTTCTATCTTCCCTTTCAATATATTTATCACATTCAGCCGTTACGTATTGAATTAAAATTTGACCATCCATTCCCATCTCCTTCGCGGTGAGCACAGCAGCTGATCTAAATTTTGCCAGCTCCGCCATACTTTTTTAGACAATATAATAATATACAAGCTAAATCTCTAACCAGTAAATACACTAAGTACTTCTTATGACTATAGTCTAACTAATTCTAACTAACCAGTTAACTAATTAATTATTACTGGCTGTGAAGATTCACCAACTTTTATCTGCAGGGACACTTTTAATTTTAAATGAAATTTTACAATTTATTTCCCTACTTTTATTTCTCCCACCAATAGATCCTAATATTACTGTTGGGCTAATTATCCCTGGACAAGACCCCAATTTATGTAGTGGTGTTTGATGGTATTGTATGATGATGATATTACTAAATGTAATTGTATGAGGCCAGCTGTGAAGGCTCCTGAGATAAAATGTAGTTGAGAATTGTCAGAAGGCCTTTCTTGCTACCACTACGACCTCACACTTAATTTTTTTTTTAATGAATGTGCCTACGTAAAGTGTCTAGGGTTATGATATGTAGTGTGGTGTAATAGGTTATAGATATACCCACAGATATTTAACAAGACTAATAATATTAATAAATGTTAAAATACACTGAACTAACTCACGTGTGTAAAATTTTTTTGATAAAATTATATTACATTTATTTTGTTCTGGATCAATTTTTTAGGTTGACCAGAACTTAAAAGGATTTAGAGATTATTAAAGAAATGCATGGAATATTATATCATAAATGCAATAGTGTACATATATATGTACTATACTAGTTAGTTTTATTAAAATGTTCTAGTAGTCATCTACTTGGGAGGATAGTTACTGTTTGTGCTGTGGGGTGGCCTCATCACACCTGTCTATATTGACTACACAGTGTCCAGAAAATGGTGGGAATTTTTATGGGGGTATTAGTAACTACACATCGTTGGTGAATGTCCAGCAGACCAGAGGCTCACTCATCTTATATTTGTAGCTCTGGTGCTGAAAACTGATGGTCCCACCTCTCCGTGCTGGCGGGCAATAATGGTGGTCTCTGTCACAAGTACTGCACAGATACACTCGAGTAAAGTCACCAACTGAATAGTCACTGCTTTGTTGACAACAGAAACTCGCAGCTCTGCAATCAAAGTATGGGCCATGTGTCAAAATCTATTCTCTACCCACGTCTGGACACAACACTGACACAACAACCACATCATACAGACAGGTCAAATCTCTCTGACCAAACAGCACATTTACCATGGTGGTTTTACATCAGATAGATCCTCCCAGACTATAGATTCTGAAAAATATTTATTAGTTTTCTGCCCTAAAAGAGGATAGGTAATATGTTTCATTATTCTCAACACTTGATCTGTCTTGCATAATCCTTGCTGGAGTTTATGTACATTGTTGGTCCCTAGACCCTGACTAGGGCGGGGGGTCTAGAGCAAATCCCTACTTCTTTGTAAGGCTAGATTTCGATATGGCAGTATCAAATCACTCGAACATGAAACAATATTCAAAATATATATGGAAATAATTTCAATCTTACCAGATTATGAATAAATAACACAGAATTGCTAGCAAAACTCAGCTGAGCTGCTGGCTATAGTATGGCGTCCCTAAATTTATTACACTTTCTTTCATATGGAAATCACCACACTTTAAAATCTGTGTCTATCACTGAACAACTATTGAAGAATGGCCCCACTTTCGCGTCTGAGCGCTAATGATATGATTGTCTGTGGCCAATCACTGCCTAGGTTTATTTTAAATTCAAATTTCCTACCATAAAGTCATTTCAGTCATGCTTCAGTCAAGTATGGATGGTTATCTGTTAGTCTGTCCGTCTCTACTTGAGTTTCTACAAAATGTACTTGATTTTTGAACCAACCTTTCTCTCCCCTCCAAAATTTTGTCGTTAAAAGTTATATTTAGACACAGCTCCCCCCCAAAACCCCTCTCCTCCATACTAAGTAAATTTGAACACCTGCGTTTCGAGGTCGTGTTTTTTTTTTTGTGCAATTAGCGACACTTTTAGATTCAATACAGTCTGTCGATGATGTGAACAACACTGTCTTTTGTCATTATCTTCAATATTATCTATCCGTCTGTAAAATTAAGAACATATTAGTTCACTGCTCAGAATAGGCCATCCGGCCAGCTAAATTTTATATTCCTAACATTAATATTAAGAAAAAAGTACTTTTTAAATTTTGTAATATTCCAAACATCTGCGTTTAGCCGCTGAATTCAAATCAAGGCCTTGGTATCGCGCAAAAGCGTCCAATAAATGACTGTGGCGTAACATATCTATGGTCCCTTCTGTCGAGTTGCTTACTTTTTATGTCAACTTGGGAAACGTGACTTTTCTCCGGTTCCCCCCCAATTGCGTCTCCTTAGCCTTTCTAGTCTCACGCAATCTTTCCAGTCATATTTTTTTCCTTTTTGATCCGCCGTTCCCCTCCTGTCTAGCAAGTCAATTATTATGGAGGATGATGACCCGCGGTCTAGGCGATCATGTACTATTCGCAGCCTACGCATTATGTTTTTATCCTTAAATGTTATCTTTGGAGATATTTTACCGTTGTATCTCTGTCAATTTCACTACAATCGATGACGTCGAAACCTGGATCAGGGAAAGAGAACTTCCAACCCCTGAGATAGATCTGCACTTAACACACACAACCCTTTTCTTTCACGTGGAGAAATCAGGGAGTGACCAGGATTGCTGTCAGGAATCCAGATAAGTGGCACTATCAGGAACCAACCACTTCTTCAATCAAACTTAAGAAATGTCCTATGATGAATATCAACAGTTTTGTAAACCATTATAAACACAACTTCATCAATGTCCTAATGCTGAAAGATAAATAATCTTTGTTTTCAAACTCAAGTCAAATTCTATAACTCCTGAGAGACAGTGTCAATACCTTTATAGACACTATTGCAGTTTTGGCATTTTTGATTATCTTAAATTCTATAAATATTTGATTGAATACATATTCTATATATGACATCTTATTTCCATCAGTAAAGTGTCATTGTAAATTTCTAAAATCAAGATTAGTTTACTGACTTTTCTTTTGTGTTAGTGATGTCTAATACTGTAAGATTATGTCATATTTGGGGGCTCTTTCTAATCATTCAGTACCTTAGGGAAAAGTGTGGCCTGGATAACTACTGACTCTTAGTCTACTCCAAGGATTCTCAACCTGCTAAGAGACAGTTACTTTCCAGAATCCCTATAAATAGATCTGCCAGTGATTCTCACTCTATTTTCTTCCTGCGGAACTTATACTTATATTTTCTGCAGATTTTCCTCGAGGCAAAGTTTCAGTGAGACTATCTTGGACAGTCTTAGTACTTATTCATACATTCATTTTCTTCCATCTATCCATCACTATAATCAGCCAGCCACACTAGTATTACATTATATATATTTTTTTAATTTTTGTGGGAGTTGCTTTCATTGGCTTATGGTCTTTATGTGTTTTTGTTTATTAAATATTAGATATTGGCGAAACTAGATTTTATATATTTAAATATAAATTTATTCCTTTTAGGCATAATTTTTCTAAAGTAGTATTACTCTTTCTATTGCTGTTATTAACACTATTATTATCATGGAGGCAGTAATGGAGCTTCCTTCCATCCATGGTGTCTACGCCACATCCTCGGTATTTCGTGGAAGGACAAAGTGACAAATGTCGAGGTGTTGTCACGTGCTGGCCTTCAAAGCATGAATACACTGCTTAGGCAGTGCAAAATACGCTAGCTTGATCATGTCCGCCGCATGGAAGATGGTCGCATCCGAAAAATATCTTCTACGGACAACTGACAGATGGCAAAATAACAGTTGGGCGACCTCAGCTGAGATTCAAAGATGTGTGTAAGAGAGACTTGAGGGCACTGAAACATAAAATCCAGCAACCTGGGAGGATGAAGCTGCCGATCGCACCAAGTGGGCGGTGCTCTCAGTCATCACCTGATTTTAGGAATGCGCCCCTGAGGTTGACAGGCATCAGCTGTCACCTCAGGGGCGCATTCCTAAAATCAGGTATGACTGAATGGGCTATTATATTATATCATGGAGCATAATTTGCTATCCTGTAATCAGTCTATATGGGATAGATTGCCACTAAAATAGTAGGTTTTTAATGCAACCTCCAATTCTGTGCATCGAAGGTGGAGACAATCAATAATCTGTGTGAGTTTAGTGGGCGCTCTGCATCTCTTGGGTGACGAGGTAGGCGACTACGTTGTTATGAAACTTCGACCCTTATGTCAGTCCCCCAAAGCCCCGCACTTTGCTGACGGA
>JAMPIV010021413.1:0-91303 GCA_024509875.1 Oreohelix idahoensis
ATTTGCTCGCCTGTGTGATGCAAAATGGCGAGGCACTTTGACTAGGATTAAGTCACCGGTATCTGTATACCTAAACTAGTTAAATATATATGGGTCGCTCTAGACCAACAAGACTATTGTCTGTGTTCCAGGATTCGTTATATCAGAGATCACGTCCAAGTCAGATGGTTAGACTTAGGAACATTAGAAAGGTCGAGCTGACCTGTAGCCCATGTATGCTATTCACGTGCAGACAGTGAACGGACTGATTGTATACAACTGATCTGCTAGCATCAGAATGGGAGCATTTATTATTGTTTATGAACATTGAAGATCTGTAGCTGACACTGTTGCAGAAGTTATAGAAATTATTATTATTTATACAGCTTCACGAACTAGCACTCGATGATTGATGAATTTCTGAATCTATTGAACTGTGATGTCTTATGACGCATATATACAACAGCTATCATTGCTTACTACAGAAATTGTTTTCAATGTGCCATATCATCTTGCTGAACTCGTTAACCATGTTGATGTCATAAGTATCATGACTGTTTTGTGGCGTGCAATAAATGAAAGAAACTTATACAACGAAGTTACCCTTTCTATGACTCTACACGTCATGTTGCCTGTGTGATAACCCTGTGAACTGTTCCACTACCACATACACAGCAACATCCTAAATCAGAGAAGACACCTACATCTTACACTTTAACACCAGGTGTCGATAAGGGTGGCAAGTTACCACTTCAGCACAAATCCACCCTTATCATTTTTATTGGTGGCCAGAGCTGGTTCATCATCTGATATTTTTGGCGCACCATATCATTTTTGGTGGCCATATGGTTGGTTCACGATCTTCTGATTACCAGCTATCCAATGGGGGTCAGCAAACCCAGACATCATCATCATACTAGATACAACTACAGCATCAACTACCACCTTACAAGAAATTTTATTGAAAGTATCCGGATTTTCTGACAGTTGCTGATTTTGAAACTACCCGACCCGGCGCTCACCTCGGCCAATATTGGAAGTGAATCTGTAACAATTTAGAAGGACAAGTACCGAGCGAATGGATTTCCTGATCTGGTGAAAAGAAGGACAAGTGCCGTAACAACTGTTCCGGTCTCAGGGGTACTGTTGCGGGTTCAGAAGGTCAAGTGCCGGTTAAATCAATTTAGAAGATTCAGAAGGTCAAGTGCCGTAACAACTGTTGCAGTATTAGAAGCTCTTTTCCTTCGTCATGGCTGTTTATGGGAGCAGAAGTTAATCAACGTTGGATCATTATCCTCAGAATGCTGATTACATCCTGTTCTGCACCGTGCTGACGCTGGATTTATAGAAGTTAAGTGGCCTGTTTGTTTGTGAACTGTGCCCTTATGTTCTAACTGAGCCTTCTGTACTTTCACACTTTCTCCTATTGTTTTCATGATACATGTTTATATGTTATATGTTATTTGTTATTTGTATATTTATATGTTTATATTTCAGCGGGTTTTCTCGGTTGGGCGGAGTCTTGCAGTAGAAGATACCACGTCACAGAGGTTCTACTGTTAGCGTTTTCGTTAGGGACTGTGCGAATTTCCTACAGTGAAATTTGCTAGCGACAATCGTTGCTATATCTGTTTAGTTGTGACGATTTGTGCTTTATTTTTGTTTCTTGTATATATATATTTTTTTCTTTTTTCTTTTCTCTCTTTCTTTGTGTTTTTTAGTTTCTATTTCGATTGTTTGTATTTGTAGGTCTCCCCTTTGCTATTATTCAGTTCTTTACGTATATTTTTGTGTATACACTGTAGCGTCATTTGTTAGTCATATCTTCGCATATTTCTTTTTAGTTTTGCTGTTTGTGTATTTGACTTATGCGAATGTTTTCGTATTGTTTGATCTTTGTTGATTGTTTACATTGACTCTGATCTTTGTTATTGTTTACATTGACTCTGATCTTTGTTATTGTTTACATTGACTCTGATCTTTGTTGTTGTTTACATTGACTTTGATCTTTGTTATTGTTTACATTGTCGATGACCTTTGTTATTGTTTACATTGTCTTGTTATTGTTTACATAGTTCTTGCATAGTTAGCTTTCACTATTGTTTATATATGCTCATGCACTATTGGTCTATAGTGCACTTATCATAACAAACTGGTGTTTTTTGCTTATGCACTATTGTAGTGCAGTTATGATAAATAACTGATGATTATGCACTGATTTGGGTAGTGCACTGGTAATTAAGAGGTGACTTGTGATATTATTATACATTTGATAATACAAGTTGGTGTCAACTCCTGTTTCCCACAGAGATTGGGTTCAACATAGAGATTATACAAGCACTTTATTAAATCTTGTTGCTATTTAACATTGAAATAAAATAATTAATTATTTCAGGTTCTGTACTCACATTTTAGACATCATGTCTACATTTGAGTACTTTATTGAGCAGGGTAAAGCCCTTGGGAAGACAGGTGATAAATTAGAAGAATTTGCGACTGTTCAATATGCCAAGGCATTGAAGTCGGAAGAAAAGAAAATGAAAGAACAAACTGAACAAAAGAGAATAGAGGCTGAAATAGAACAAAAGAAACTGCAGATGCAGGTGGAGGAAAAAAGATTTCAAATGGAAATGGAAAAACAAAAAAGAGAAGCATAATCTCAGGAGAAGAGGCTTCAGGCTGAAGCTGAAAATAAGAGACTTGAAAAAGAAGCTGAAAATAAGAGACTTGAAAAAGAAGCTGAAAATAAGAGACTTGAAAAAGAAGCTGAAAATAAGAGACTTGAAATAGAGGCTGAAGGAAAAAAGTTACAGGCCCAGGCTGAAGAAAGAAAGTTACAGGCTGAGGCTGAAGAAAGAAGGTTACAAAGAGAGGCTGATGAGAGAAAAGCAAAAATGGAACATGATGAAAAAGTCTTAGCTTTAGAGTTAGAGAAGTTAAAGTTATTGAACACTGGTAATGCTAATGAGGCAAATAAGGTGTCAAATAAGACTAATGCTAAGGATTTCAAGCTTAATCTACCAGCATTAATCCCTCAATCGATGATATAACATTTTATCTAGATAGATTTGAAAGTGCATGTAATGTGCATAATATAGATAAAACATTATATGTGTATCATCTGTCCAAGATACTTAGAGGTGATGCTTTGACTTTGTTGAGTATGGTAGATGTGCCTGACAAAAACAACTATGAGGTTGTCAGGGCGGCATTGTTAAAGAAGTACCAACTTAACGAGGACGATATCCGTCTTAAATTTAAAACCATGTTACCAGAAACTGGAGTTGAATTCTCTGAATTCATCTCAGGCATCCGTCTTACTTTTTTACGATGGGTTGAGTTGTCTAAGACAGAAAATACATTTGAAGCTCTTATGGATTTACTACTTAGAGATAAGGTTATGTCTTCTGTTAATGAAGCTTTTCTATCTTTTCTTCATGAGCGTAAGCCTAAAAACATAAAAGAAATGGAAGAATACTGTAGCCAGTATGTTACTGCGCATCCGCACATAACCATTAGTAACTCTAAGGTGAAAGAAGGTCTGCCAGTTGCTTCGGCAGCACCTTATGGCCCAAATTTTATGCGTAAATTTCAGGGTAGCCAGAAAAATTTCAATAAAAAGAGTAATCGTAATTATGCCCAGAACCATAGTGATCAATTCCAGGGTGATTCTTCTTCCCAGAACTGGAGACAACCTAATACTACACGTTATTCTACTCCGGTTAACTTTAGAAATTTTCACAAAGGTAATCGGTATAGAGGAAAATATTTTATGCAGAGACCTCAATACCAAGATAATAGAGGTTCTCAACAGCATAGAGATAGTAATGACAGTTATGGAAACTGGAACTCAAACCAGGATAAAAATTACAGTAGGGACTTTAATGATAATTGCAGAGGCAATAATGGTCGCGGTAGATCGCAACATAAGAGAAAAAGATATCAACAGACAAACTCTGTTCAACAAGAATCTCAGGGAGCAGATAAACAGGTTAATAATGATAAAGACCATAATGCTATCGGATGCTCATCTTTGATTTTGGTAGGGCAAATAAATGTATCCAATGCAGTACTTTATTTGATCCGAAAACCGTTAGTACTCTAAGCTGTGGTCATCCTTTGCCCGCTCTTCCTGCTAATGTTGCTCATGATGGGAGAGGTTCTCTTATATTACATAAGGGGCTAGTAAATAGTAATCCAGTCTCAGTGTTGTTTTGATTCTGGATGTACTACTGTCGGCGTTAGGCAATCTCTTGTAGATCCATCCTGTGCTACAGGAAAAGTCATCAAATGTGTCACATTTGGTGGCACGTTAGAAAAGTATCCTACTGCTATAATACACATTGCTACTCCTTTCTTCACGGGAGAGGTCCACGCGTGTCTACTTCCAAACCCTATTGCGGACCTTATTATTGGTCGTATTCACGGAGTTAGGGAATGTACCCCACAGCAGATTGCTGTTTGGGAAGAGCAAAACATTGAAGCTACCAATGCGGTGGTCACAAGAGCACATGCTCTGGATCCACCTCAAACTTCATTAACTAATAATGATGAAGTAAATGACCAAGATAGTCACTTGACTATTACACGTGACTCATTTATCAAATTGCAAGAAGAAGATCCTTCTTTACAAAAATTCTTCATTCTAGCAAAAAAAGGTGATCCTAATCAGAACACTAATAGGAAATCTTGGATTTCTATGAAGAACGGCGTACTTGTACGTATGGTACAAGACTCGACTACGTCCACTCATTCACAAATTCTTGTGCCTAGAGCATGAGATTGCAAATATTGCAACATGCTCATGACTCGCAATGTGCTGGACATATGGGTTTTTCCCGTACAAAGTCGGGGTTCTTGCGGCTTTCTTTTGGCCATTTGTGAGCAAGGACATACGAATGTACTGTCGCTCTTGCAAAGTATGTCAGGAGGTCAAATCTAAAGGACCACGACATGCTGCGCCTATCCAGGCTGCTGACATTCCTATTCGCCCTTTTCAAAAAATGGCAATAGATATTATCGGTCCTTTTAGAATTAAGTCGGCTAGAGACATCAATTTATCCTTACATGTGTCGATATGTGCACACGTTGGCCAGAGGCAATACCTCTCAAGAGCATCTCAACTGCTGATATCGCAGACGCTCTTTGGCTGATATTTTCTCGCTTGGGTTTTCCCGGAGAAATATTGTCAGACCACGGCACTCAACTTATATCAGACACTATGTCACAGGTAATGTCTATGCTACACATTAAAAGGTCTCTCAGCAGTATCTATCACCCAATGTCTAATGGGTTGGTCGAACGTTTAAATAGGACTCTGAAAACTTTACTTGGTAAAATAACTGAGGATCATCCTCAGGATTGGGACAGGGTCTTACCCGCGGCTCTCTTTGCGTATAGAGAGGTCCCCAATGAACATACGGGGTTTTTCCCCTTTTGAACTTGTCTTTGGCGCGCAACCGCGCGGCCCTATGTCTTTACTTCACGATCTAATCACTGCCGATAATATTAGCGATGAGACTCAATCTTCTTATGAGTACGTCATTGCTCTTATTTGCTAAAGAAAAGGCAAGGCAGTTTGCAAATAAGAATAGATGTCTACGACAACTTTGTCCAGTGACAAAGCTCTCGTTCTACTTCCTTCAAGGGAGAACAGACTTCTAATTGCATGGAAAGGTCCATATGCAATAGTCTCCAAAATTTCTGATGTCGACTATGTTGTCGATATTGATGGAAAGCATAAAACTTTCCACATAAATATGCTCACAGAATTTTATGAAAGACCTGACTATTTGCAGCCTATTTTCCAGGCTACGGACAATTCACAAGCAACTCATGGTCAGTACTCATCTCTGTCAGTTATACAGGATGAGGAAACTACTTTTTCTGATGTCAATCTTCCTCTTTCTATGGTCCCACTTTATTCTACGGAATCTTGGAAAAACGTGACCGTTTCTCCAAATCTTTCCGCTGAGGAACATCGACAAGTTTCTTCGATGTTGCAAACATTTCAGATGTTCTTACAGACATCCCGGGACACACACATGTCATAGAACATGACATTGTGCTAACTGATCACAATCCTATCAGAGTCAGACCATATCCAATACCTATCCATTTCCAGTCTCAAGTCGAAAAAGAATTGGATGAAATGATACGTTTGGAAATCATTGAACCATCCACTTCAACATACTCTTCGTCTATGGTTATTGTTCGAAAGAAGGATAATAACATTCGCATTTGCGTAGATTATCGCAAATTGAACCAAGTTACGAAGTTCGATGCTGAACCTATGCCTTCATTAGAAGAGCTACTCAATAAACTTTCTAATTCTAGATTCTTTACCAAACTAGATTTGTCTAAAGGTTATTGGCAAGTCCCGCTAACTGAACGTGCCAAACCTTTTACAGCTTTTTCTACACCTAGGGGTTTATTCCAATGGAATTTCATGCCTTTTGGTCTTATGAACGCCCCTGCTACATTCGTACGCATGATGCGGCGAATTCTCGCATATCGTACAGATGTCATAGCATACCTAGATGATATCTGTCTATTCAGTGATTCTTGGGAAGATCATTATTTGGGTTTATACGAATTACTGTCTACTCTTCGCGAGTATAACTTGACTGCAAAACCCTCTAAAGCCTTTATAGGATTTAGCGAGATTTCTTTCCTAGTCATCGGGTTGGTCATGGTCTTTTAAAGACAGAGGACCACAATGTTTCAAAAATACTTAACATTTCGGTCCCTAAGACGAAGAAACAAGTAAGGAGTCTATTAGGTTTGATTCAATTCTACGGACGATTCATTCCGAATCTGTCCTCCATTATGGCACCGCTTTCTACTTTATTGAAGAAAGGGTCGCCTAATCTGATCCGCTGGTCTAAAGAATGTCAATCCTCATTGGACCAGGTTAAAGCCCTATTTTCATCTCCACCTATTCTTAAGTTACCTACTATTGAGAAGACTTTTGTTCTTCGAAGTGACGCCTCGTCAACAGGGATTGGGGCAGCACTAATGCAGGAGTATTCTGATACTTTGCATCCGGTGATGTATATCTCTAGGAAATTAAACGCTGCAGAAAAGAATTACTCGGTTTTAGACCGTGAGTTATTGGCTATGGTATGGTCTATTCTGAAGTTACAAAGATTTCTTCTAGGCGCACATTTCATTGTGGAAACCGACCAGAAAGCGCTTACTGCTATTCAGAGCAAAAACTTGAAGAGCTCGGGTCCACTCGTTATGCCATAGCTCTTCAACCATTTCATTTCTCGGTTCGAGCTATCCGTGGTTCGGATAATGTAATGGCAGACATTCTGTCCAGATGTCCACACGATTCCACATGATTCTTCTGTCATATATATATATTTCCTGATATACAGTCCAATGTTATAATGACATGTTAGTAGATTTTGTCTCACTTTTTTTTTTTTGAGGGAAATTTATAACATTGTACCATGTAATTATCTAAGAAGGCTTAGTTAGTGATATACGGCCCAAAAGATCACTCGGCCACATTTAAATAAATTATTTTCAGGATTGTATTAAGAAATTTACCAGTTGTCTTTAAGATTTGTGTTATTGATATTTTCGCAGCACATCATTGAAGTCTGCGAGTTTATGTCCATTGTGGAACTTTGAGGATATCAAGTCCTGTCCTACATTGGGAGCGGATGATGTCCACATCTTCTTCTATTGAATGTTTTATGTCACCGAAGAGCAACACATGTATTACTTATTAATTACTGTTACTTTATATAATGTAATAATATAGTGCGGTATATTAGTAAATTACACCGCTATTTGCAACACATTGTATGATAACACATAATATATTTAATTTCATATATTGGTATGAGTATAATTTGATTGTCATTATGTTGTTGCCATCATTGTGGCGTGTGTTGGTGGCACCTTCCTGGAATATATCAGCGTATACTTAGATAAATTTTTTCTCTAAGGATCTGAGATATGATCTCAGTGTCGCTCCATGCGTTGAGCTAATTTGTTAGGTAAATATCCACGCATCATACGTGCGTTAGGAGCCTAGATTTTTTCCGGCTCCAGGATTTAAAAAAAAAAAAAAATGTTTCATTTTTTTTTTTTTTTTTCCAGGGAGGGTGCGGTAATGTTACGCACGGATCATTATTATTTTTCGTTTGTATAAACATTTTTTCATATGTATGATCATTTTTTTTGACTGAAGTGTGTATTATGTTTTCTATGGTCAAAGGGACATAATCCGAGTTATCGAAACTACAATTTTTTAGGAGTTGCCTTCTCTTGTATAGAGACACGTTCGGTCTATAATTTCTTGAACGAAGCGTGACCACATCTCCTTATTTGGTAGTATCAGTCAACTATGGTAGATGTCTGAAACCTTTCTTAACGCTTCTTTTCATGACCATAAAAGGCGCGACTGTGTAAGACTTTTATCTCGAATGTTCTTCGAATCGTCTTATTGTGAACGGCAACTCAGAGATTGTCGTTCTGCGCATGTCAAACCGGGAGTTCGTTCTGTGTGTTCCGCCCAGTTGGGGCAGTTTAGAAATGGTTTAAGAAGCGAGCAGACGCAACTGCGTCTTGTGATTCTCTGAGGGAAATACAGTGTCTTAGTGAGTTAGTTAGCTAACTAGACTATTTCCCAGTATTATGCAGCCTGCCTGGAGGCATATGTTCATGGTTGATTTTCCGAAATAAGGTAATTCCTCTTGTATCGAACTTTATGCTATCGTCTAGAGGTTCGTCATTTTGTCGCCTATTTGCTCGCCTGTGTGATGCAAAATGGAGAGGTACTTTGACTAGGATTAAGTCACCAGTATCTGTATACCTGAACTAGTTAAATATATATGGGTCGCTCTAGACCAACAAGACTGTTGTCTGTGTTCCAGGATTCGTTATATCAGAGATCACGTCCAAGTCAGATGGTTAGACTTAGGAACATTATAAAGGTCGAGCTGACCTGTAGCCCATGTATGCTATTCACGTGCAGACAGTGAACGGACTTATTGTATACAACTGATCTGCTAGCATCAGAATGGGAGCATTTATTATTGTTTATGAACATTGAAGATCTGTAGCTGACACTGTTGCAGAAGTTATAGAAATTATTATTATTTATACAGCTTCACGAACTAGCACTCGATGATTGATGAATTTCTGAATCTATTGAACTGTGATGTCTTATGACGCATATATACAACAGCTATCATTGCTGACTACAGAAATTGTTTTCAATGTGCCATATCATCTTGCTGAACTCGTTAACCATGTTGATGTCATAAGTATCATGACTGTTTTGTGGCGTGCAATAAATGAAAGAAACTTATACAACGAAGTTACCCTTTCTATGACTCTACACGTCATGTTGCCTGTGTGATAACCCTGTGAACTGTTCCACTACCACATACACAGCAACATCCTAAATCAGAGAAGACACCTACATCTTACACTTTAACACCAGGTGTCGATAAGGGTGGCAAACGGTTGGAAAATCTTTAAATCTATCTACATTTAAATTTATATTATCTTATTTGTCTTTAGGTATTATCGAGACTAGTACCTCACAATTTTCGTCTCCATTAGTCATTGTTCGAAAGAAGGACAACATCATTAGGTTATGCGTTGACTATAGGAAATTAAATGCACAAACCGTAGTTGATAGTGAACCACATCCACTTCTCGACGATTTACTTCCTCGTCTATCCAACGCAACACTGTTCACTAAGATAGACTTAACTTAAAGGTTACTGGCAGATAACCATTTTAACCGAATAAAGCTAAATATTACACAGCGTTTTCGGAACCCCCTCCATACGGTCTATACCAGTGGAATGTGATGGATATGCCCCGAATTTGGGCTTCTTGAAACGCTCCAGCTACCGTTATTCGTATGATGCGAAAAATTTTTATCAACGTAGACCAGACATCATACATACATTGACGACATATGCTTATTTTAGTTTCGTCAATTTGAAGGAACATTTTTCGGGGCCTTAATGTGTTTTTAGACAATACTAAAAAAGGGAGTAATCACTTAACCGCTAAACCTACGAAAATGACAAGTTGCAGTTCAGGAGATAACCTTACCTGGGACATATTATTGAGCGAGGACGTATTCAAAACGGTTCCTAGTACGGTTTTTTCCAAAATCTTAAACTTATCGGTTCCTCAAACGAAGAAGCAGGTTAGAACTTATTAGGGTTATCCATACTTACACAGCAGATTTGTACCTAATTTGTCATCCATCAACGGCCTGTCTTGTCCATCAGTGCTAAAAAAAGAACATGGCACGTTGAAGGTGACACCAGGACTGACTGAAGGCGACAAAACATTTCGTAAAATACTAACACTCTTTTTTCACACCCATCCTATTTTGAGATACCTGATGCTTTCATAAAAAGTATCCGTCCGTACATATGCTAGTAAATGATGGATTGGGCGCTTGTCTGCCTCCAATGTCACGAACGATATACTACTTTCCGGACTCTTCAATCCTCAACGCAAACTTCAAGACGCCAGAAACCAAATATTCGACTGCCGCCGATCAAAGATTGTTGGCTACGTCCGTTTTGGGCAAATTAATAAAACTGGAAAAGTGCTACTTCCTACGGTGCTCCCTATCGTGAATCCAAAAATTAACAGATCAGAAGGCGGTGGCATCGTTACGTTTGCTCTAATCACACAAAAGCCCCGAAACAACAAGTTGGCTATCCTCCCTACAACCCTTCGAATTTACACTGAATGACATACATATCGGGTACAGAAAAACAAGCAATTTAAGATCGTGATGAAGGTCGACGTACTCTCAAGAAAATCCTTCGTGAAGACGATTTCATGGAATGCTGATATCTTCAAACCAATTGACAAAGTAATTATAACAAGGAACAGAATCCGATCAACGAATTTATCGACCCCTAAGAATGGAAACGTCAACGATTATTCAGAGAAACAAATAATCGAGACGTCCGTCAAACGAAAATTAATGAGAAACAAGAGACATATTATTCGTATTTACACGTGGACTTTGGTTTGTGTCCACTGTCCTAATAACAACTACTTTCCAAGATAGTTTGCATAGGAATATCTAGAAGTCCTAGCTGGAACAAATTACGTTAAGTGACATGACTAATAAAACAATTATGAAACGTTATATTCATTTCAGGATCCGGAAACATTTGAATAGTTTTCTAATGGAACCATCCGTAAATTTTCCTTAATGAAAAATCAACGACTGATTTCTCAAGCATCATACATATCCAAGATTAGCATTACGTTTTCTACTACCGAGACTACGATTACAATAAAGAAATAAAATTGAATTGCTAAATGTGCAGAAAAAAAATAAGAAAAATGAAATATTGAAAAAAAAATGTAAGAAAGACAACAAATGAATCTCACACAATTCTTAGATAATATTCTTAGATTGTGTAATTAATGAATATGATAATGATATAATATATTATTATTATTATTTAGTTAATTAAGCACGGCGCATAAGGCAGAAACCATGCTCTCCAGGTTGTTCGTTGTGACGCCACTCCCTCTTAGCTCTTGCACATTATTTAGGCCCAACGTTCTTCCTTCTCTTATTATTGTTCTTCTGAGTGTTTCTTTTGGTCTTCCTTTTTTCCTCTTACCCTCAGGAACCCAAGTGAGCGCCTGTAGTGGTATTCTGTTGTTTTGCATTCGTAGGACATGACCGATATATGACCATCGTCTTTTCCTTATATAGTCGGAGACATATTTCTGCCTAGAGTCTTCTCTTATTTGTCGATTAGTCTTGAATTCTTTCCAACTGATGTTCATGAGTTTTCTAAGACATTTGTTCTCGAATGTATTCAGCTTGTTCTCCAATGATTTTGTTATTTTCCAACTCTCACAGCCGTATGTTAACACTGAGATAACATTTGAATTAAACAGACGAAGCTTGGTATGTATATTTCAATGATCGTAATTTCCAAATGTTAGATAATCTATTGAAGGCGCTAGCTGCCAAAGCAATTCTAGTATGGATTTCTCTTGTTGTGTCACCATCCTGAGTCATTTTACTGCCTAAATAATTGAAACTTTCAACTTTCTGTAGTTTTTTTTTTCCCCGTTCAAGATGATATCAAAGGTCTCGTTAGAAAAGTTCATAGCTTTAGTTTTAGAGGCATTTATTTGGAGACCTATTTTAACCGAGAGATGACACAAATTATTTATTGCTTCTTGGGATTGTCTTGGTGTTGAACTTAAGAATGCTACATCATCTGCGAAATCCAGGTCCCCCAGGAATTTTCCATTTGTCCATTTTATACCCAATTGTTCATTGTGGGTATAGTTTCTCATAACCCAATCAATAGCTATTCCAAAAAGTAGTGGTGACATAATACAGCCTTGTTTCACCCCTGTTTCTACTGTAAACCATTCTGTATTCCCTTTATTTGTTCTAACACAACATCTTGCATTGTCATATAGCGCTTTGATTATATTCACATATTTTGTTGGAAAACCATAGATTGTAAGTATCTTCCACAATGATGGGCGGTGTAGACTATCAAAGGCTTTTTGAAAATCGACGAAGGTGATAATAAGTGGCGATTGCATTTCCACTGATTCTTCTATAATTGTTCTTAGTGTGAATATTTGATCAATACATGATCGTTTCGGCCTGAAACCCGCTTGTTCTTCTCTGATCTTTTCGTCACATGCAATTTAAGTCTTTCTAACATCATGCAACATAATAATTTTCCAGGTACTGATAATAGAGATATACCACGCCAGTTATTACAGTCTGATAGATCACCTTTCTTCGGTAACTTTACAATAATACTGTCTTTCCATTGTTGTGGTGGTTGTTCTTCTCTCCATACTTCATTTATAATATCTAAAATTCTCAAGAGGTTGTTGTCATTAACTGCTTTAATCATTTCCCCTGAAATTTCGTCAACTCCAGCAGCTTTAAAATTTTTTAATCTTTTAACGGCTTGTTTGATCTCGTCCAGCGTGAATTCATCGCAAGTTATTGGCAAGGTGGTTTGGGTGTTTCATTATTAAAATCAGGTGTTACTGTTGGTGGTGGTCTGTTTAGCACCTCCATGAAGTGCTCAGCCCATCTCTTCATTTGTTCTTTTTCTGTTGGTATTGAATTCCCTAATTTACCTTTAACAGGTGTTTCCATAGCAGTAGGCTGGTGACATAGTTGTTTTGTAATTTGATAAAGGCACCTACTATTACCAGTTCTTGCAGCATTTTCAGCTTCTACGGCCAGTTCATTGATGAAATGTCTTTTATCTCTTCGAGTTTTTTGTCTTCACTTCTTTATTTAACAAGTTATAAGTTAGTTTGCAAGATTCAACTGCATTATGTGTACTTGCCGCTAGTAGTTTAAGTTTTGCTGTTTTCCTTTCTTGTATTTTATCCCAAGTATCTTCTCTCATCCATTTTTTCTTTTTATGTACTAGGTATCCGGTGGTCGCTACTGCTGCTTCTGTCATTGCTGTTCTCAGTTGTTCCCATTTAGTATCAATTGTCTTGGTGGTGATATCGTTGTCAATTTTGCCTAAAGCATCGAAATAGTTGTTCATTTTGACATTATATTCCTCCTTTATATCATTTGATTGCAGTCTGTGTACATCTATTCTTCTATTTTTATTCTGTTGGTATAACTTCTTCAGTTTAATTCTCAGTTTAGCTATGCAGAGGTTATGATCACTTCCGATCATGTATAGCATGACTGTTAATATATTACATGACTGATATATTATCGACATGACCACGACACTGTTCTAGACAGAACATCGTAGGTCATAGGTCGAGTTTTTGTTAAATTTTTCATATGTTTGAGTAAGATAGTTCAAAAAAATCTAATATATTTTTTTGTCCCCGGCGGGCAGGGAATTGTTACGGTATTTTATTGAAGTCGTCTGCTATAACCATAGTGTGCTATTTCTAGGGTCCCAGCATTTAATATAATTTGATGTTAAGAATGCACGGACTAATGAACGCTATGTACACGATCGATTTATGACGTGTTAGCGTTGATAGGTCACGCACCGTGACTTAGATACGAGACCCTTTTTACGTTGACCGTCAAGCAGTGAAGACGCGTCCTATATCCGTCCAGTGTTGGGCATTATATTGCCGCATATATGTATATTTACTTCGAAGTAAGGACTCAGGGTCAGTTCAAAGTTATGTGAATCAAATACGATAATAAGGTTAGTATATAACCGACTTCAAGGAAAGATTATTAAACAGTCCATAATATTATATTTGCCAGACTCATACGCTCACTGTCGGCTGTTGGAATCCCCAACCGCGCGTGCATATAGCTATGCTGTTCTGTCTATACTAATTCATTTACTGGACATGGACTGAGAATATTATATGGATTCAAATGTATTTAATTGCAGATGTATGCTTGTAATGAATAATACTTGTGATGTGTTATCCTCAATAAATGTCGGACTTGTGGACTCGAATACTTGGACTTATCAAGTCAATATTATTCCATAGTTCACCAGTTCTAACCAGTACCCAGCATTCGCGTAATAGACAATAGAAGCACGATGATTCAAGAATGAATGAGAATTAAGGAATTAATAGACATGGCCAGACTTTGCAATAGTATTTATTAATTACAAGTTGGGCGTTGACGTATAAAGGACAATGATAATGCAACCATTAACAAATGGATCCTGCAACAAACTAAAACAACCCCAGCAACAACTGATAAACCGCCCCGTTTAACACCCCCCCCCCCGCAAATATAATGAAAACAAAGTTTTCATTATTTCCGCGGTGTGAGTATAACATCATCAGAGTGAAATACGGTAACATCAAATTTCACTGTAAGTAAGAATCAGTATTGCACCCAGGTTTCTGCCACAGGGTAAGCAATTTAACACTAAAAATGTGAACCATGGTTTTTAAGACCATAGCCAATGTCTACTTTCGGACAAATTCCTTTTAACAGCAATGTGAGGTCGCCATAACCAAGAGTTCGAACATATTAAAAAATGATGGTAGCAATACATGCACTCGCATATCTCACACCGTCCAATAACACCTATCTGTCAAGTCCAGTATCGGTTGTCAAATAGTTAACTTATTGATCAACAGCACTGTTAAGGGATAGAGAAATTGCCCGAATTCTCTCGTTTGTTGTCTAGGATCCATTCGTTTTAATAAAGCTGTGGAAGTTCTTTTATTTTTTTAGTTTGGTTTGCATTGTCAAATATTCTGGAAGTCAATCTTATTAGATACCTCCTTCTGTCAATTCTCAATTACTGAATAAGGCTATCAACTGGTCAACTGAACCTTGAATGATTGAACGAACCTATCGACTTAGACGATTTGGCAAACAGTTTAATACACAGTAAGTACGAATTCACAAAATGTCACAATCACGAACATGGCATGAATACTCCCCTCTAACTTTCAGTCTACCGCTATCTTGGTTCGCTTGTATACAATGTCACTCAACTTTTCCCTAGTTGATACTTTTATAATATCATTCCATGATTCAATTTAGCATCGGGGTATTTAGCCTCCCGGCATATCAAATATTCTTTATATCCTTTTCCAACAACATCGGGGGATTTGAGCGTCCCGGTATGTTTAATATTTATACATCATAACTTCCACTCCATAAACTTCGGGGAATGAGTCCTCCCGTTATAACACTGTTCAATTATATTTTCAACACACTTCTTTGTATTGGGAATCACCGTCCCGTACTGACTTCAACTATACTCCTGGCATATTCTCATGCCTCTCATTTAAAGCACATAGCTTACCATTTTTTCCAGAAATATTTCATGAATACATACTCCCAACATAATGGCTGATACACAAGCCATTTTTTAAACACACATCTTGACGGTATGACGTCACATCCAACTCTCTGCATCATACCTAGATACTCATCTCACAGCGACCGCTTTCATATATTTCTTGCGTTCAGTTGAGGTACAACATGGTGTGACAAAACCCTGGCACTAATAATAAGTTGCCCTGATGAAAATCGCACCATGAAGCAGCCTCAACATTACCCCTCACGCTCCCGAGCGTTTACTTCAGGAAACGCGCAAGATCCTGCAGGGTATAACCTTAAGCAATCTTACGTACGGATACACCTTACAGACAAGCAATCCAATGAGAAGTATCAGGAATTTGACATATATACATAAAACTATGAAGAGCAATTATTAAACAACCAAAATTGCCATAAAATTTGAGTCCATATATCGGGACGAAATAGCAAGTCCAGAAGACATAATATGATGTCCAACCAAACTGGAACCATAAACCTGGATGCAAAGTTCCATGTGAAATATATCAGTCCTGGTGAGTTGCAAATCGCGACAACAAGTCAGCTAACCAGTTGTCCTCACCGCGAATATGCTTGATTTCAAAAGAAAACTGTTGCAGTAGCAGAAACCATCTGTAGATTCTTGAGTTCTTAAATGCTTTTGGTTTCATTGAGGTCAAAGGATGATGATCTACCTCAACGTAAAATTTTCGTCCAAGCAAGTAGCGAGAAAGTTTTGATATAGTCCAGACGAGAGCAAGGAGCTCTCTTTCTCCCGCTGAATATTTCTTCTCTGCTGCAGACAACTTCCGGCTCACAAAGAAGCAAGGATGGAGTACGTCGTTGACAAGTTGCATCAAACTGCCACCGATTCCCATCTGAGAAGCGTCTGTGCGAATATAGAAGGGTTCATGGATATCTGGCAGAATCAAAATAGGATGATTCGCAAATAGTATTTTAATCTTATCCAATGCTAACTGACAAGTCTTTGACCACAATAATTTAAGAGGAGCACCTTTGCGGGTCAAATCTGAAAGAGGACCAGAGATAGACGAAAAGTCCGGAATAAATTTATGATAATAGTTAATGAGCCCTAACAGACTACGGACCTCTTTCTTATTTTTCGGTATCTGAATGTTCAGGATTTTATTCACCAGACTATCCGAAGGGTAAAGTCGTTGATTACCGATTTTATGCCCCAGGAAAGATATTTCCTGAAAACCTATCTGAACTTTCGAAGGTCTAACTGTCAAATGATGCTTTCTAAGCTGTTCTAGCAAAGAAATGAAACCTACAATATGTTCTTCCCATGTGTTATGGAATAAACAAATGTCATCTATATATGTGATGATATCGGGTCTATCGCCAACCAAACGGCGCATCATGCGAACAAATGTCGCAGGTGCATTCACCAACCCGAAACACATATAATTCCATTCAAATAAACCTTTAGGTGTGGAAAATGCTGTTAAATGTCTAGAATTTTCGGACAAAGGAATTTGCCAGTATCCTTTTGCCAAATTTAGTTTAGTAAAGAATGTAGCGTTAGCCAGCTGTGGAAGAAGATCTTCCAAAATTGGAATTGGCTCAGCATCTGTGACTGTAACCTGATTTAGTTTCCGAAAATCAATACAGATGCGTAGAGATCCATCTGGTTTCTTCACCAATACCATTGGAGAAGAATACGAAGACGAAGAGTGTGAAATAATACCCATTTTAAGCATATCTGAGATTTTCTTATCTACCCTATCTCTGTAGTGAAGCGAAATAGGATATGGTCTGATTTTAATCGGAGTAGAATCAGTGATCACAATCTCATGAGATATTAAGTCAGTATGACCTGGATGTTCTGAAAATACGTCAGAGAAAGAACGTAAAACATCACGGATCTGAGTTTGTTCAGAATGCGAAAGTGATGAAGAAATAGAAACATCTTGCCACGTCTCATGAGCAGACATAGAAGGTAAAGTAAATTCCAATGGAATATCAGATGTAGCATCCTCAGACTGAACAACAGCGCATGAGGATCTATGAACCTCATCCAAGACATCCATCAATTCAGCTGGTCTTGGCGTGTATAATTTCAACATATTTAGATGATACGTTTTAATTTTCCCTTTAATATCAATTGAGTAATCAACATCTGTGATCTTTTTCACTACTTTGTATGGCCCCTGCCATGAAATTAACAACTTATTTTCCTTAATAGGTAAGAGCAGTAAGACTTCTTCCCCTGGGATAAATGATCTTAGGGTACGAGATTGGTTATGTAGCAACCTCGATTTTTGAGTTGCCGTTTGTATACTCTGTGATGCGATCTGACATGCATCCACTAACCTTTGTCGTAAATCAACAACGAACTCGTAACTACTGCGAGTTGCGTCATCCTGAGAAGTACCAAGGATTAAATCCTTCAGTAGATATAACGGGCCTCTCGGATTCGCGCCATACACGAGTTCAAAGGGAGAGAATCCAGTACTCTCCTGAGGGATCTCTCTGTAAGCAAAGAGAACCGATGGGAGAATCTTATCCCAATCCCGAGGGTGTGCATCAGTAACCTTCCCAAGCATTAACTTAAGAGAGCCGTTAAATCTTTCACAAACCCCATTTGAACTTGGTCTATATGGACTTGTGAATGAATGTTTTATGCAATACAAGCTTTCTATCGCGCTCATAAGTTCCGACTTAAACTGTGTCCCTCTATCCGACAGTATTTCCTCAGGAAAACCTATCCTTGTAAAAATCAAGTTCAAAGCCTCCGCAACTGATATGGTATTAATGTTTTTTTAACGGTATGGCCTCAGGCCATCTAGTGCACAAATCAATGCACGTTAAAATATATTGAAAACCTCGATCCGACATTACAGACAATGGACCGATGATGTCTATAGCTAGTTTCTTAAATGCGCGCACAGGCACATCTGTGACTTGCAAGGGTGCTGTCTGGTTCTTACCCCTGCGTGCGACTTTTTGACAAGTATGACAAGATCTACAATATCTTTTTACATCTGTGTTGATGCCAGGCCAATAAAAATTTGTAGTAATTCGAAACAAAGTCCGATTACGACCTAAGTGTCCTGCCATAGGTACATCATGACCTGTATTTAAAACTAAAGGTCTAAAACTTTTTGGTACCACAATCTGTTTCTTTACCTGATCATCTCCCTTTTTAAAACATCTGATCAAAACCTTGTTGCGAAACTCAAACCAATATGATGAGCTTTCAGTAATCTTAATTTGTTTTGTTTCAGCCAAAGTGAATAATTTCTTTAAAGATTCATCCTCATTTTGTTTTTGTGTAAAGATAATCGGAGAAATGTTTTGAGCATTTCTCAGTGGCGTCTCCTCCATGACAGATGGAGATGCATCGGTCAAAATGCTTGCTTCATGCTGAGCTCTTGTAGTGACCGCATTCGCCATCAATGGGTGCTTGTTGACCCACTCGGCAATTTCCTCAGGTGAACAGTCTTTTACACCTGGAATGTTACCAAGTATCACGTCACTTACAGGGTTCTCCAACCCACACACGAGTACAGTCCCTGAATAAAATGGTGTGTCGATCTCCGCCTTTGCCATGGGAAACCATTCAATGTTACCACCAAAAGTAACACATTTCAGTGACTTTCCTGTAAATGATGATTTATCCAGCAACGATTTCCGTATCCCGACAATCGTGCATCCTGTGTCACGAAGAATGGTGGCTGGTCTGTCATCTATAAAACCTTTGTGTAATGTAAGGCGACCAATAAAATCGCAGACAGACATCGCTGGTAAAATATGGCCACACAAAAGTCTAGTTTTAGCACCTGGCTCATAAAGTGTATTACACTCAGTGCAATTGTTATCTTTGCTTGAGCGTACAATGCATGCATTAGCCTGTTCAACATGGCTATCATGATCACAAAGTTGGGTATAGACATTAGCATGGTCTGCTTTCCCTTTTGCCAGTTTACAATCATTTTTGTGATCAGGTTTGTGATTGCATTGTTTGCCGTGCTTATTGTTTACCCCATCAAAATTACACCTACCCTTTCCATTGAAGCGTTCACCTGAATTTCTTCTATCAAATCTGTGATGTATATCATCACTGCTATTACCGTAGTGTTGTCCACGACCTCGGTTAGAGTAATTAGAATATCTATACCCACCGAAGTGAGATGGTGACTGACGACGAGGAAAATTGTACCGTCCTCGTAAGGAAGATCGATAATCACTCCTATATCTGCCCTCTGTACTCCTTGGGCGAGAACGGTGGTCACCTACTCCTCCGTCGTGGTACGAAACACACAGGTAATGCATTATCAAAGGAAACCTTACGCATTTCCTTGTTTGGATGTGCAGACATGTAGTTTCTCCCCAATTCTTGACACTCATTGATAGATTTTGGCTTTCTCTCCTGCAAAAAACTAACAAAATCTGCGCCACAGGTAGATAAAACTTTATCCCTGAGCATTAGGTCAAATAATTCATCAAAAGATTTATTGATACCCGATAAATCTATCCATCGACCCAAGTACAATTTAATAGAAGAGATGAACTCTCCAAAATCTGCATTCTTGGACGGAACTGCAGAGTGAAATCTGGATCGAAAACCCTCCTCAGTGAGCTGAAATTTTGCCATCAATGTATTGGCAACAATATCGAAATCAGATCGACTTGTTTCATCAATTGACATGAAACAACGCATTGCTTCCCCTGTTAGGTAGTCTGAAAAGATAATAGGCCACCTATCTTTTGGGATCTTCAAATCCATAGCCCTCATTTTAAATCTCATAATGAACGAGTCCATGCAGTCCCGTTTGTCGTCAAAATTTGGTAATTTAATTTTTGGATAATTAAAATTATTACCCTGAGAACCTTGTGGATTAGCACCAGAATGCTGTGCATTAATCTTTGCAATCTCAATCTCTTTTTCTTTATCAGCCTGTAATTTCAATGACTGAAGTTCAATAGCGTTTTTGTGTGCTTGGTCCAGCTGAAGTAGTTCCATTCTCCGGAGTTCCATTTTCTGCCGTTCTCTAGATGCTTCTTGATCTCTACGAGTGGCCTCTTGTTCTTTTCGAGCAGCTTCTTGTTCTTTTTCTTTTTGAACCATTTTTGCCCTTTCCAACTCTCTAGCTGCTTCTTGTTCTCTTCTAGCTGCTTCTAGTTGAATTAATTTCTTCTCTTCAAGTTCTCTTTCGTGAACTAATTTCTTCTCTCCAAGTTCTCTTTCATGAACTAATTTCTTCTCTTCAAGTTCTCTTTCGTGAACTAATTTCTTCTCTTCCAATTCCTGTAATTCTTTTGCTTGAGCAAGTCTTTTCTCTTCCAATTCCCTTGCCTGATCAAGCTCCTGCTTCTTTAAATCTCGTTGTTCCTTCCGTTCCATACGTTCCAAATAGTCATGATAGTTTTTCTCAGCAAAAGCCTCTAGCTCAGCTGCAGATTTGCCTAAACGCAAACCTATGTCAACAAACTCTGACAATGACGACATCTTGTGTTCTGATTCGAATCAACAAGTGTCAAATCTCCCCTTAATATCAATTAATTAATTACAATAAATTATGTTGTTGACTGAATTTATATCTTATGAAGGAATGAACATACCAAGAATGAGAGACGAGCACAATGAAAAAGAATGGCACAGGTCAATGATGATGATAATAAGTAACATGTCAAATTACAGAACATTACTCGACAAATATAAAGGAAATAAAATAAACAAAGACATGTTGACAAGCAGCTACAAATTTAAATAATTACTTGTAAAGTAAACAAGACAGAGAATCACGAACAAAAATAGCAAATCGTCAAATTTCACAATGAGACAAGAGTGATAGAAAAAACAGCTGTGCAGACAATGACCCACTTACGTAAATTAATGAATGAAAATATAAAACGTAGACTTGACGGAACAATCTAAACAAATATTGATGTCTGTTATGCAGTCAAAGACTAAAATTCCACTGTTATTTTCTTTGACTGGACAACCAACAAACAATAACCTAAAAGGATATCGTTATTTGCAAAATTTCCGAAGAAAATTTACAAATAGCGAGCGTTTACTTTATACAAATAGACATGCAGATGATTAAAACATGTATAGGACTGGATGTTGACTGGCAAACGTGTTCGAAATGGTCAAATACCGTCACGCATTAGACAATTTACAACTCTACTTATCTTTCTTGTATCTCAGAACCTCTCCAGATACGGAATCAGTGTGTTTGTGCCACACCTCAACTTCAGGACTCCATAAATTGACGAAACTATCTCTTGATTCCCATTTCTGCGAACGTCCGTTTGCAAGTTTTCCGGCTTTTATGACGTCATTGAGTAAAATTTGCCAGATTGTCATTTATCTTTCAACTTCGAAAATTGCGTGCTGCTAGTATTTAAAATCTTGAATGTAGAGTTGTAAAGTTCGAACCGAATCACTATGATGTCGAAGCATCATTGAATCTTGACAGTCCTCAAGGTCAGGTCAACGATCTTTGATGCATCTACATGGAGCAACCGTTACATGTCATCTTCAATTGTGAAATTCAGTGAATGTACAGTTTTTATCGACACTCTAAAATCGTATAGTTCTTCAAATGTTAAAAGTCCTGCGTAGAAGTTAAGTGTAGTAGACCAGCCTCAGTTGATTTCATTTTTGAAAGAAGAAGGAAAAACGGACGACCGCCCCCAGTTTATTTCTCTCCTGTTAAGGGATAGAGAAATTGCCCGAATTCTCTCGTTTGTTGTCTAGGATCCATTCGTTTTAATAAAGCTGTGGAAGTTCTTTTATTTTTTTAGTTTGGTTTGCATTGTCAAATATTCTGGAAGTCAATCTTATTAGATACCTCCTTCTGTCAATTCTCAATTACTGAATAAGGCTATCAACTGGTCAACTGAACCTTGAATGATTGAACGAACCTATCGACTTAGACGATTTGGCAAACAGTTTAATACACAGTAAGTACGAATTCACAAAATGTCACAATCACGAACATGGCATGAATACTCCCTCTAACTTTCAGTCTACCGCTATCTTGGTTCGCTTGTATACAATGTCACTCAACTTTTCCCTAGTTGATACTTTTATAATATCATTCCATGATTCAATTTAGCATCGGGGTATTTAGCTTCCCGGCATATCAAATATTCTTTATATCCTTTTCCAACAACATCGGGGGATTTGAGCGTCCCGGTATGTTTAATATTTATACATCATAACTTCCACTCCATAAACTTCGGGGAATGAGTCCTCCCGTTATAACACTGTTCAATTATATTTTCAACACACTTCTTTGTATTGGGAATCACCGTCCCGTACTGACTTCAACTATACTCCTGGCATATTCTCATGCCTCTCATTTAAAGCACATAGCTTACCATTTTTCCAGAAATATTTCATGAATACATACTCCAACATAATGGCTGATACACAGGCCATTTTAAACACACATCTTGACGGTATGACGTCACATCCAACTCTCTGCATCATACCTAGATACTCATCTCACAGCGACCGCTTTCATATATTTCTTGCGTTCAGTTGAGGTACAACATGGTGTGACAAAACCCTGGCACTAATAATAAGTTGCCCTGATGAAAATCGCACCATGAAGCAGCCTCAACAAGCACTAATGCAAACATTATAGAATATACAGATTTTTAACAGCGTAAATATGTGAATTTAGGCAGACAATCATATTAGTAAATTGAATGAATGCAACATCATTAAAGTCATGTGTACATCCTAATTACTTGTGATTAAAAAGTATACTGTGGTGTTACTAATAAAAAATGTTATTTTGAACATGACGAAGTTGTGTGTCCAATCAGGTAAGAATACGCTGATGTAAGGTACAAATTGCAAATAGTTGTGAGAACCATTAAAATGTTTAATTATATAATTAGTTTGAGTGTATTAATGCCTTCTGTCAAAGACAGAATCTCATCCCGATAATTCAAACCAATCAACAGCTAATTAAAGCACTGTATTTAAAGTAACAATGTTATATTGTCATCCGTACTAGTGGAATAATAACCAACTAAGTCCAGAGAAAATATTTATAATCGAGCACATAGTTCTTGTCCATGATTCTCTGCCTTATTCTCGTATATGTTCTTTTATAAGTTCACGTTAAGCACCACTGTTCATATGTCCAACCTGATACAGAATAATAATCGCACGTCAGGATTTTTCTAGTTATGCCCTTTTGTCCATGAGAGGCACCATTGAGTTAAGTTCCTTAATATACAGACGCTGTTCCGACAATAGGAGAAATCAATCTTTGCATTCAAACGATTCAAATGTCACATTATTCCTAGACCATCAATGAATGTGTGTCTTTTTGCACACAAACCGTGAATGTAAACAGTTAATAAGGTCCAAGACATCTATGTGATCAGCTGAGTAAAACGTGCTACAACTTGAAATTGAGGATCACAGCATTCATCATCATCATGTGCTGATTGACCATGTTCAATACCTGTAAGCACTGTCAAGAGAGTCACTGAGCAATTTCCCTCAATATTTGATGAAAAAATTACGATAGTCATCAGGCTTGATATTCATCACCAGGTATTTTCATATATCATCTTTAAAAAGTAGTAATATATCAGGAAATTCCTGCCATAACAAGCATCGTCAGCAAAATATGTTCATATATGGTACACTTTCTATTGGTCAACCAGCTGGTAAGTCAGTTGATAGATTTGCAGTCACTTTACACGATACTTGCATTTGCAGTGTTGTTAGCTGACAGCGGGTCTTTCACGCAACGTGATAACACATCCGCGACCACGTTCTGACTGCCTTTAATGGCATGAATGTCATGTTCGTTGGGCTGGAGCACAAGTGATGCTCTGGCAGCTTTCTTGTTACGAAATTTTGCAGTTTTAAAATACGACAAGGCACGCTGATCTGTCTCCAAGACGAATTTCGCACCAATAAGAAAGCATTGCAATTTTGTAAAACAATACACAACAGCGAGTAACTTCCGCTCGACGATGGGGTATTTCTTTTCTGTAGGTGTCAATTAACGAATGACATAGAGAATCGGATGTAGACATCGAATTCCTGCAAAAGCATACCGCCGATTCCCGAACCTGAGGCGTCGACTATAAGGATGAAAGGAAATCGCGTATCAGGCAATCTTAAAATTGGTGATTTTGAGAAAGAAGATGTTAATAAATTTAGAGATTCATTAAAAGAATGCGTCCATCAATCTTATTTGGAGAATTCTTTCTTAATAACGAAGACAGAACTGAAGTAATTTCTGAAACATTAGGTCAGAATTTTCTGTAGAATCCTACAAGACCTCAAAGACTGCGAACCTATATTTTTGTCTTAGGAATTTCTAGATTCGGGATTCTTGAGATAGTGGAATCCCCAGGCTTAAGAAAACCGCCTCCTACTTTATGACTTAGAAAGGAAATATCAGTGAATCCTATTTCAGTTTTCAAAGGTCTAGAAGTAAGATGATGGAGACGAAGAGTGGTCAACAAAGACTCAATTCCAAGAGCATGATCTTCCCAAGATATATTGAAAAGGCAAATATCATCAATATAGGTAATGATGTCATCACGACTAGAGAAAATGTTTCGCACCATACGAACAAAAGTCGCAGGAGCATTAACGAGACCAAAAGACATAAAATTAAATTGGAACAATCCCAAAGGTGAAGCGAAAGCAGTATAAGGTTTTGCTCTGTCCGAAAAGGGACTTGCCAATAACCTTTAGATAAATCAAATTTACTGAAAAAGGTAGCTGTAGATAGTCTATCCAATAGAGAATCCAACAAAGGTAGTGGCTCCGCATCCGAGATTGTCAAAGCATTTAAACGTCTGAAATCAACGCAAATCTGAATGGATTTGTCTTTCTTTCTAATCAAGACCATAGGAAAACTATATGGAGAGTGAGAAGGAGAAATTATGTCTAATTTTATCATATCTTATATTTCTTTTTGTACTTGTGATTGAAAACGTACAGGGCTAGGAAAAGGTTTAAGTTTGATTGGTCTGAAATCAGTAAGGAGAATATCATGTTCAATGATATTTGCACGCCCAGGAATACCCGTGAGCACGTCAGGAAAAGATTGTAGTAATAAAGAAATCTGATCTTTCTGATATGGAGCAAGAGTTCGCAAAAGAGAAATATCCCCCCCCCCCCCAATTCTCAGTAGACGAAAGTGGTAACAAAGGTAGAGATAAAAGAGGCTCAGAAATATTAGGTAATTCTGACAACTCTTCCTGTGTGACAGCTAAGGAAGTGTGTCCATCAATAGGCTCGTCGATAGCCTCAAAGACTGGTTTAAGATGTTGAGAACGAAAGTGAAATTGTTGCAACATGTTGATGTGAAAGGTTTTTTCCTTTCCTTTAATAGATATGATGTAGCCAACATCTGACAATCTTTCAAGTACAGTATATGGTCTTCTTCAAGATACAATGAATTTATTGTCCTTATTAGGTAACAATACATAGGCCTCATCATCCGGCCGTAATTGGCGCATTTTTCTGCTTTGATAAACAAACAATCTTGCCTTAAGTTTAGCTTTTTTCTGATGCTTCTTCAGCTATATGGCCTGCGTTAATAATTTTCTTTCTCAAGTTAACCACGTATTGGTAGGAGGTTTGAACATCCTCGGGCATGTCAGCTCCAACCAATAACTGTTTTAGAATGGACATCAGTCCTATTGGCTTGGCACCGAAGACTAATTCAAACGGCGAAAATCCAGTATGTTCGTTCGGCATTTCCCGATAGGCGAACAATACCGTTGGGAGTACTCTTTGCCAATCCTGTGGGTATTTCGCAGTTATTTTGCCTAGCATTTGTTTAAGACGGCGATTTAGCCTCTTAATTTTCCTGTTCGCAATTGGGTGATATACACTACTAAGAGATCTATCAATCTCAAACTCTCTCATAACCTGAGTCATAACTTCAGAAACAAACTGAGTTCCTTGATCTGATAATATGTTTTCGGGAAAACCCAATCGACTGAAAATTAAAAAAAACGCATCAGCAACATCTGTAGTGGATATTGTTTTCAGAGGAATAGCCTCTGGCAAGCGCGTACACATATCAATGCATGTTAGCACATAACGATGCCCTCTAGCTGACGTGACTGTAAGTGGCCCTATAAAGTCGATTGCCATTTTTGCGAATGGACGCAAAGATATGTCTGACGTCTGGATAGGCGCATTATGCTTGGGGCGTTTAGCTGCCACATCTTGGCAAGTTTTGCACGTGCGACAAAAGATTTTCACATTTCTTGTCATCGCAGGCCAAAAGAAATGAGACAAAACCCTGTTTTGTCCTGGCAATCCCTAAATGCTTTGCACAATTAACATCATGAGCATGCCGGAAGACAAATGGGCGGAAACTAGTAGGTACCATAATTTGTTTTGATTACTGATGTGGAATCTTGGAAATTCCGAATCAAGATCCCATTCTTGATTGTGTACCAGTGTAAAGAATTATCTTTAAATACCACATCATCAGACTTGGCTACCTGAACATTTTTTTTTTAATGAATCATCTTCATTTTGCATCTGTATGAATGATTCTTGGTCAATAAGTTCAACATGTAAATCAACCTCATCTGCCCCATCCTTATCAGACATCTCCTCATCAGTCACCACCTTCTCAGTCACCCTCTCATCATTCATCACCTCATCAGTCATCTCCTCAATTTGGACCTGTTCATGCAAGTTTGCACGAGACTGAGCTCTAGTAGTAACCGCATTTGCCATAAGCAAATGTTGCTGGTCCCATTATAAAATATCATCATTAGTGCATTCATGAAGACCAGGGATATTCCCCAGAGATATTCCAGCAATTGGTTTGTCCAACAATCACACGGGAGCCCTTCCAGTAAAATAAGGGGTATTTAAGAATACTTCCGCATTTGGATAATATTCAACTGTGCCCCCGAATGTAAGGCACGTGACTTCTTTGCATGTGTAATCAGATTTGTCCACTAATTACATTCGCACCCCAACTGTAGTGCACCCAGTGTCCATGTTAAGTCCTTTTTCACGTGGGAGTTAAGTGTGTGAGATTCTCACATGCATGTCTAGCCTTGATAGACACACATGTGAGCGCATCTTAAATAAATGTATATTTTAAATATTTACGCGTACTTTTCTGCATTATCGTTGAATGCATATGACGCGTTTTTCTACGTCAATTAGTTGCCATAAAAATCTGACTCTTGAGGCATTGTAATATTTTAGTCGTCGATAATAGACGTGCTTTCTGTGGTCTTGCTCTAATACGAAGAGAAGACACATTAATATTCATATGATGATGAAGTGAAAGATGATGAAGCTTGTTCCTGAAGAACTTTTCCAGGAAGCCTTCAATATGTATAATTTTAGCCAGAAAACGGCTGATTGCTATGTCTCATGCCTCAGAGACTTGTAGCCCTGTGTGCTATGGCGGCACTTCTATTGAATCCTATACGATCAATGGCTAGCGCGTCCTTCTAGCATCAGGAGCGGGATTAGATGTTAAAGTATTATACTTAATCTTCAATTCGACGAATTAGTCAAGACGTTTGACCTTGTCATTATTGTAACCTGTATCGGCAGTCAAAGGCCATATCGATAATGATGTATTTTCTGCAATGAAACCATGATTCCATGTACTGTTACTACTTGCCTGTGATGTGGAATTTCCAAGTCTCGCCCTGAATAAAATGATGTCGATAATGTACGTTACGAGTCCAGCCTGCTTGACTTACCCGTCGTTGCTGTTACGTGACACATCATTGTCGGTGGTGTCAGCCAACATATCACCATCCCAAACACATATCTAAATCCCAAGGCAACAGTTGGTGGGCCAGTCTACAGGGAAGAAAAGTTGTCATCAAGAACTCACACAGCAAGTTACCTTACCATGTCCAGTGGTCAAATACGTCAATGGCACAGCATCTTTTTTGGAAGTTCTCGTAACGGTCGACCTTCTTGACCTTTGGCGATCCGGTCATCATTACCTCCAGTGAAAGTCAACTATGGACTGCAGCACGTTTGTTCTGGCTCTGCATGCAACACCCGAGACCCATCGTTTGTAGTTTCGCAAAGGCCGGGATTTTCTTCAAAAAAAAAGATAAGTGGTTATGTCTTTATGTACTCTGCCACTGTTGCATATTATGTGTTGAGCCTTTCTTTTGATATGTCGACAATTTTTTCTTACATTAGTGTTCTATGTTTTATGTTCCATGTTCTATGCGGGCGGTTGGGTGGTGTTCTGACGAAGAGATTCATCTCGGAGTTATCCGGGCTCACGTCAGACGTTCTATAGGGCCTTTTTTGCAGATCTCCCACAGTGGAGGTTCCAGCATATGTTTGCTGACGGATTTTTTTGTCCACTGCGTTGGTTGTCTGTAACACTAATTGTTTAGACGTGATGTGCCGTTTTTATTGTTATTATTGTAATGTGCTTTCTGTGCCATAGTTTCATGATTCACTTTCTTTGTGATTGTCATTCTCCACCTTGCTGTCGTTAATTTCTATACACAGTTTTCATTTATACCCTGTGTTATTACTTGTCTCGTTTCTTTTTCGCAGCTGTCAGTGCAAGTTTTGCAATATTTTTTTCTTTAGTTCTGCTTTATTGTTTCTTTGATTCTGCGGACGTTGTCATTTGTTCTCTAGTATCTCGTCTCTGTATCTGTGGTTCTTGTTATCTGTACTTTGTATTATCTGCCTTACATGATTCATTATTTTTTCTTAAATGCATGCTTTTATAATTAATTAATAATTGGATAATAATATTACCATTCCTTACATTGATAGGAGTTGGGATACAGGTTCTTTGGACAGGAACTTGTCACACGTTCATTAAGGGATAAATTTTATCATCAGTAAGTAATATTTGACAAAGTAAGTTGACCACTTATAAAATTAGATTACTTTATCGAACAAGGTAAAGCACTTAATATGGAACGTGGGGAATTAAAGATCTTCGTGACTACTGATTACGCAAAAGCACAAGATCAGGAATTAAAGAAACTTCAAAGAGAAGACTTAGCTCTTCATCATGAGAATAAAATGATACAATATAAACTGGAGAAGGAGAAAAGGGAGCTAGAGGGTGAGGTAAGCTCATTAAAAAAAATTATTTGACAAGGAAAAGAATGTCAGTGGGGATTTTGATAAGCTTAATATAGCTTTAAATATAGACTGTCATGCACAGGTGGCTCAGATTCAAGAACGACATCTGAGGTTTCTCTTTTGAAATTAAAGGTTGATGAGCTTATGATGCGCAAGAAAACCAGAAATTGTTCTATAAGACCCTAAAGAACATGAGGAAGGAAAAACAATGCCCTCTCAAATTTATAAAGGGCAAGCAAGGCAAATTGCTTACTGCCCCGAAGGAAGTAATGGAAAGATGGAAAGAATATTTCTCAAAACTCCTTGATGGTGAGCAAGGTCAAGCATCAGAAATGATAACCACTATCACAGAATAGGAAACAAGTAGTGATAAAGATGACATAAAGATGGAAGAACTGAATGCAGCACTGGAGAAAATCAAGATGGACAAAGCAGCAGGGCATGATGATATAACACCAGAAATGGTTAAGTACATAGGAGCATCAGGCGACCTATTACTCTTAAGGGTCCCCCTGGCAGCGTGGTGCAACAAGACCATACCAAAGGTCTGGGAGATTGCCATCACAACACCAATTTTCAAAAAGGGTGACAATCGACAATGTGGAAACCATAGAGGCACATCCCTTCTCAGTGTCCCTGGTAAAATCTACTCTAGAATCCTAGAGCAGAGACTCCGACGCCTAGCTGAGCCACAATTGGATGAAGTCCAGTGCGGATTCCGAGCAAACCGAAGTACTCAAGGCCTAATTTTCGCACTCAGACAGCTGAGTGAAAAGGCCCTTGAGTATAAGAGAGAGATCCATCTTCGTTTCATAGATCTGGAAAAGGCATTTGACAGGGTCCCCTGGAGCAAACTTTGGGACTGTTTGGCAAGGAAGAACATTCCAGCACCTCTGATTCATGCTTTACAGAGCTTCTACAAGTCTTGCAGAAATTATGTGAGGACAGCAAACTATAAGTCAGAAGAGTTCAGGACGACCACTGGTGTAAGGCAAGGTGATATCCTGTCACCTTATCTTTTCATACTCCTCATGGACGATGTTATCAAGTCATGTAAGGAGAGAACAAGAAAGTATTCAGTGGGGTACTGGAAGATGAGACAGGTATGTATTTCAGAGCTGGCATTTGCTGATGATGTTGCCCTGATTGCTAAATCAGAGGCACATCTCCAATCCAACATGCAAGTCTAAAAAGAAGAGCTGGAGAAGAGAGGGATGGTCATAAGCGGCTCTAAAACAAAATCCATGGGGATATCACGAGAAGAAAGAAGACATCAGATTAAGCTGGGAGAACAGGTCCTGGAGCAAGTCGACCACTTTACATACCTCGGAGCTATTAAAGACCGAAAGGGAGGCATCAAAGAAGAGTTGGCCACTCGAAAAGCAGCAACTGGGAGACTTTTTCAGGCCATAAATCGAAGATTCCTCAGCAAGAGAGAGGTTGGTAAGAAAACGAAGATGGCTGTATACCGCTCTACCTATGTCCCAGTCTTGACATATGATTGCGAGTCATGGGCAATGACTACAACCCACAAATGCCAGATCCAAACCTCAGAAATGAGGTATCTGAGGAAGGTGGTTGAAGTAACAAGAAGAGACAAGGTCGGCAACCAGACGATACGTCAAGGCCTAAAATCCCACCCCTTGCAGACCCAAGTAGAACAGTCCCAACTAAGATGGTTTGGCCATGTCTGCAGAATAGGAGAAGGTCGGCTACCACGACAAGAATGGGAAACAAAGAGCCAGTGACCCAGACCCCCAGGACGACACAGAGTCCGCTGGGAGGACAACATTAGACAATCTTTGAAGGACTGAGGACTAGAATGGAACCAGGCCAGGAAGAAGACAGCCGATAGCATAGTCTGGCGCTCTCTCTCGCAAACCTCTACACCTCATGGTAGAAGGGGAAGGACTAAGTAAGTAGATAAGAGCTTATGAATAGCCATCATAGTGCTATTGAGGCACTTGGAAAAGAAAAGGCCAAGTATGTAGAATGTGTCTGTAGACACTCTATCGATATTGAACGGCGGACTCAAACTGCTGCTGCAGAAATCAAAGTTAAAGATTTAGAGATTGTGAATGGGATTGCTAGAGAGAAGATCCTTACTTCTCAGTTACGTGATTTAAAAATAGATTACGATAAACTTCAAGTTGATACCCAAGATAGAATACGTAAAGCTCTGGCTAAAGAAAAGGAAATTACAGATTTAGCGATTACGAAACTTCGTAACAGAGTTGATGGTCTGTTGGATGTGGTCTTGAACAATAAGGTGTTGTCTGCTGTCAAGGTTGACAGGGTTAGACATAATTTTTATGATCAACACCTTACAAAGACAAAGAGTCAGCACAGAGCACGCAATGCCGATGGTCAGAAGAATTTTAACAAATCTTGTCGGGGCAAATATAATTTCCCTCGGCATGCTTCTTATACAGGATTTTCCTTTCGTAACAGGTCTGACTGTGATGAGGGTGGGTCATGGCGTAAGGCCGATGATAGTTATATCACTATGACAAAATACCCACCACATGAAAACTTTGGTAAGAAAGTGAATTTTAAAGGCCAATGTAGTCAGAATAGGATTCAAGATGAGAGACAAACTCATAACAATCATTGTCAGTCCGACAGGAGTAGTAAACATGGTTGTGACCTTACAATTGCACTTAGTCAGGAAACTACATACCATGTTAACAGTCATCAGGCAATACCTGAGGGAACTGTGTTCCGGCATGCGCAATCTACCTATTTGGCAGTGGGTGATAATACTGCTCAGCATAAGATAAATAGGGATAAATTGAATTGCCCTACTATTGCGCCATTCAGGGAAAAACAACAGGTACGTAATAATTATTCTCCGCGCTTAGCACGCACGACATCTAATAATTTAAATGATACTCGGGCTCAGTTGCGATCTGGCCGAGATCATATGTAACTGAATCGCACTGTTCTGGTGCGCAACATTCCATCGCATACAACTTGGTATGCACTTCGAAAAATTTTTCAGCAAGTTAGTAATGTTAAATTATTTCGCATGTTCGAACTTCAAAATTCTTTTCACCAGCCTGCTTTTGTGCGCTTTGATAACTATCGTGACGCTCACAGAGCTATTAAATTCATACATGGGTCACATTTTGCGCACCATCCTCTCGACGTGCAACTAGTGCGTAACTCTGCACCACGCACACTATAGTTGCGTTTGTGCGTGCGTTCTTATTCATTCTTTTCAGGATGTTTTGGGACTAGTCTCTTCTACTATTACTATACTTCTTGTTCCTTCATTTCATCTATGTCTTGCGTATTGGCATTTCTTTATTTTCAGGTATCCTGTCTGTTCAGACTTTCTTCACTTGTATCTATATATTTTTTTTTTAATTGGGCTGGTTAGCTCAGTATTTTCTTGGTCAACGACTTTTATGGTCAGTCATCATTACTCTTATTACTTTTTATTGACTTCGGTTTCATGGGTATATTCATGACTTCTATGTATGTCATTGCGCACAATCATATTACTTCATACTTTTTCTTGCACCTGTTTTTTATGCAGCACATTGTCCTTAGCGCTGAATACTTCTCCCACTGTCGTTTTCCACGGTCAATTTTTTCTTCATGTGTTTTTCAATTTCAACTCAGTCTTGGCTACTTTTACTGCTACCCTTTCTCATTTCTTAAAGAAAGGTTCACCAAACATGGTTTGGTGGTCCTCAGAGTGCCAGACCACTTTAGATAAGATTAAATCATTATTTTTATCTGCTCCTATTTTACGTTTACCAAACGCAGATATACCTTTTATTCTTCGCAGCGATGCTTCATCGATGAAAATTGGTGCTTCATTAATGCACAAGTACTATGGAACATTACACCCTGTAATGTACGTTTCAAGAAAGCTAACTACGACAGAACGCGATTATTCTGTGCTGGACAAAGAATTACTGGCTATGGTTCGGTCCATCCTCAAATTGCAACGGTTCCTTCTCGGCGCACATTTTTTCGTGGAATCTGACCAACGAGCCTTTACAGCGCTCCAGAACAAAGACATGAAGAGCTCAAGATCAACGCGCTACGCCATTTCTTTGCAGCCCTTCCATTTTTCGATCCGTGCTATCCGTGGCTCTGAAAATGTCATGGCCGACTTATTATCCAGATGCCCTCAAGATTCTACCGGGCCACTGCACCTCACAGATTATGACTCTACTGCGCTGCCCAGTCATCACTGATATGTTGCTACTTACTGAAGATGACGCCACGTGAAGGTTTTCATTTTCCGGTGCTGTGCTCGCTAAAGACTTGGTCTTTTCAATGAACGCAACTTTTGGGATATTTCGTAACCTTTACTAACTACCAATCATTTTCTGGTGATATTCATAATATTAAACTATGAGTGACTTTTTTTGTCCGCAAGTGATTTGTGTACACGTTTCTACCAATGTTTATGAAACAATATTGAACTACTTTTTAGCGCGTGAACGCATTAATGACATTTTAGTTTAACTGCTCAGTGCAGTTAAGCTGATTTCGAGTTGTATGACTGCACGTAGAGTCTACTTTGGCCACGGAGAATATCTCTGGAATCATTAACACATAAGATTTTTGGTGGCCTCAAGCCGGGATCATGAACATATTGTGTGGAACTGTATCCAGTATTTTCAAGTGATTTTTCAAGAAATTTTTCAAGTCGGTGCACTACATTTTTTCAAGTGCAGAAAAGTTTTCAAGATGGCGGTGCTGATCGGCTGCAAGTGTGAATACTGAATCGAACCCTAGTCGCTGCATATCTGTTTAATCTTGTTTCCCTAAGGCTGGACCCAGGAGGATTTTTTTTATAAGACAGTTAAGTGAAATTTCTTGATTCATACAGTTTGAGTCTTGAAGAATCTCATTTGACAGGGTTCTTTTTTATTATATGTTTTACAAGGGGATTGACATAAGTCTTGGGCCTGACCATGAAGGACATGTCACAGAGAGCTGAAATTTTGAATAGTGTTTATTCCTTTTTAATATAACCACCGTCTGAATTGACACACTTCTGCCATCTCTGCTTGACTTTGAAAAGACCTTGGGAGTAGAACACCCTATTTTTCAAACTAAACCAGTCATCACATGCCAGTTTAACCTCTTCAACGCTGTCAAAATGATTTAATTTTAGCTGTTTTTTAAGATTTGGGAATAGAAAAAAGTCTGATGGAGCCAAATCTGGAGAATATGGCGGGTGTGGAAGAATTTCAGTATTCAAATCATTGGCTGCTAGCTGCACAAGCCGTGCTTTGTGAGAGGGCGCGTTGTCTTGAAGCAAAGGAAGATTTTGAGTGCGCGTTATCCCTCGTTTCCTGGTCACAACCTTTCTTAGTTTGGTGAGAAGATCTGCATAGTACTGTCCATTAACTGTGTTGCCACGAGGCAGATAATCTTTCAAAAGGACACCTTTGCCGTCCCAAAAAACAGTCAGTATCACTTTTCCTGCAGATTTCTGCGCTCTCGGCTTGACAGGTGTTAGGGAGCCCGGGGTTTTATGCCGGCAATTTTGGATTCGGGGTCATAATGGTGTACCCAAGTCTCATCTACTGTCACTATGGTCTCCAAAAAATTTTTTGACTGACACTTTTTAAGCAACTGTTGACAGCAATTTACCCTCGTTTGCTTCTGTTCACGTGTCAACAGTCGCGGAACCAAGCGTGCACACACTTTTCTCATGTTCAGTCTGTCGTGTAAAATTCTATAAACTGTTCTTTCAATTAGTTTTACTCTACTAGCTATCTCCACAATTGTCATTTTTCGATCCTGGTCAATGATTTTCTTCACTCTTTTTGCATTTTCATCGTTGCACTCTGAGGCTGGTCTACCAGATCTTGGCAGATCAGTAACATTTGAGCGGCCGCACTTAAACTGTTGACACCAGTTTTTTACCGAAATATATGAAGGACAGGAATCAAGAAACACTGGTTCCATCTCCCTGTGTATTTCTGTAGGTGTTTTTCCCTGAAACATCAGAAATTTTATCACAGCTCTGGCCTCTATCTTTTCCATTGTTTTGTTAAATCTTTGGAGCAGCAGATCCGGTCAATAGGGTACATTGCGCCGTGCACCGTAGCGGGAAAACCCATTGAAGAAACAAACGCGTGCTTCACACATTTAGTGCAAATATGATGAACTTTAAATGTGCCAAGTTTCATCTTCCTCATGTGACTCCTTCATGGTCAGGCCCAAGACTTATGTCAATCCCCTTGTATGTATATCTGTTTCTACATGTTTGTGTGATAGGCGGGTTGGTTGGCGAGGGAACCATTAATTCACAATACCAATCCTTTGGTCGAGAATTCTTGGTTTGGTGCATGATTTTCTCAGATAGTGGAGCCGGCATTACAAAGCTGTGTGTTTACTGCTACTACTGAAATTATCATTACCATTTCTGTTAGCTGTTTTCCCCTGTTTATTTGTAGATGTGTATTTGTTGTCAGGTTCATTGTATTTTATTTGGTTTATTATTCATTATTGTTTGTGAGATTTGTACACCTCATCTTGCTGTCATTAAGTTATTAGATGTATTAAATGTTGTGAAATTGTGCTTGTATTGTCATACGTGTGGTAGAGGCAATTTCTTTTTCATTTTGCTACAGTTCATACATTTCTGCCTTGGTTTATTCGTTAGTATTTTCTTGGGTTGGCTCTTTCTACTGTTCTCCTGTAATCTTGTTTGCACCTCTAATTTTTTTGCTCCTAATATACAATTTATAGTTTATTGCAGTTGATTGATATTGAGTGGTGAAATAATTGTTGCTGTTATTGCTCACATATTAAATATATATATTGATTATAGTATTATTGGACAATTTGGAGCCACAATAATAGTGAATTATGGCTACCCTGGAATATTTTACCAAGCTTGGTAAAGATTATGGTATGGAGGGTGAGACTTTGAAAACCGTTGCATTCGCTGAGCATGCAAAGGAAATAAAGAGGCTAGAAGACGTGGCAAGAGCTCAAAGACTCTTAGATAGAGAAAATAAGAAGAGAGGTGAAGAATTAGCTGAGAAGAAAAGAGAAGAAGAATTAGCTGAGAAGAAAAGAGAAGAAGAATTAGCTGAGAAGAAAAGACAAGAAGAATTAGCTATTGAGCAAGAGAATGAAAAAAAGAGAACATGAACTTGAGGAAAAAAAATTGGCACATGCACAGGCTCAGGCAGAATTTGCCTATGCTCAAAGAATGGCAGAAATTGAGTTAGAAAAATTAAAATTTCAGCATCAACAGGTTAATCCAGCAGGTGATGGGGCTGGAAAGAAAGACCACGCCTCTACTTTTAAATTAAATTTACCCAAATTTAATCCCAATATTGACGATATTTCATGCTTTTTAAATAGATATGAAACATGTTGCCATGAGTTTAAGATTGATAGAGCTACATGACCTAGCAGGTTAATGAGTTTATTAGTTGGTGAGGCTGTTACTACAGTGTGCACCATGGATGATCATACTACAAATTATTATGATGCTGTGAATTCGTTATTGCTAAAAAAGTATCAACTGGAGGAAATGGTTACAGATTGAAACTGAAATCATTGTTGCATATCCAGCCAAGGATTTTGCTGAATTTATTTCATCAATTAAGCTTTGCTTTTCTAGATGGGTTGATTTGTCAAAAAATGATAAAACTTTTAATGGGCTGGCTGACTTAATTTTAAGAGACAAAGTGTTGTCTTCAGTCAATGGTGACTTTTTGTCCTTTTTGCAGGAGAGAAAGCAAGATACGTTGGCTGCTGTAGAAAATCTTGCACGACAATGCCAAATTGCACATCCTGGAAGAAATCTTAGGAGGTCTATCATAAAGGATCCATTGCCAGTGGCATCAGCTAGAACCATCATGTCAAATCTACCCAGACAAAGATCAAATAGCATGGACATAAATTTTCGATTGAATCGTGTTAATAATACTGGATCTTTAAGAGGGAGGTATAATTTTAACAATAGGTCATTACAACTTCAAAAAATTTTCCATTCATATGATGATGGATATATATCTCAACAATCATCTTTCAGACCTAGCAGGGATTGGAACAGAAGTGGATATAATTTCCAATCAAACAGAGGCCAAAGGTCACTCTATGGAAACAATGTAAATAATTACAACAACAGAAGTCCTCAACAGAATAATAACTTTCAACGTTCTAGGAATCTTGAACGTTCCAATGCAGTTGTGCATCAAAATGATAATAATACAGACCAGAATAGCAATGTTGCTGCTCATGCAAACGCATGTAGCGTGGACTTGTCAAATAGTACTAATTGTTCTGAATGTAATTCTTGGTATCAGCTACAGGCTACTGTGTGGACATCCTTTGCCAGTCATGTCCTTTTATGATGGGAGAGGTCCACTAGTGTTTAATAGGGGTTTTGTAAACAACCAACTTGTTTCAGTGCTCATGGACTGTTGCCTCGGGATTTAGGTATGTGTTTGGGGTGGTGTTATGTTGGCTGACACCACTGACAATGATGTGTCACGTAACAGCAACGACTGGTAAGTCAAGCAGGCTGGACTCGTAAGGTACATTATTGATATCATTTTATTCAGGACGAGACTTGGACATTCCACATCACAGGCAAGTAGTAACAGTACATGGAATCATGGTTTCATTGCAGAAAATACATCATTATCTATATGGCCTTTGACTGCCGATACCGGTTACAATAATGACAAGGTCAAACGTCTTGACCAATTCTTCGAATTGAAGATTAAGTATAATTGTTGCTGTCGTTTTTGACGGTATCATAAGACGTAAATCTATTTAATACTTTTGATGATCTAAGTTAGAGAACTGTTTATGAACTCCCTGGGACAGGTTGATTTGGGGTTATCTTCCCTTTATTTTATTCATTGTTGTTGACCTGTCTTAAGTCAGGGTTAGCTTTACTCAGATCTGTGCTGTCTACACATGCGCAAGTTTTTTGAGCGCGAACGGAGAGACTTTCATCAGGGAGTGATGATCTGGGTTCTGACCGGACTGGTATGTCCGAAGTACTTCTCTGCATTATCTGGGGGAAAGATAGTCTTCAGTGTGACTGTGATGTCAGTGATTCTCCCCAGAATTATTCTGTTCGTCAAGAATGACGACAGTTGTTATTTGTGTATTTCTCGGATTCTGTCAAAGGTAAAAGAAACTTAATTATTATGCCTAAGTTGCAGAACATTTTGTGGCAACCTGTGAGTAGAGCTCACAGTCCTTTGAGATGCAGAGTCCATTATTTGTGCTCGATGTAGCCAACTAAGACTATTCGTCTAACTGTTATATAGAAGCCCAGTAAAGATATATTATTATGAAAACCGCATGTTGGCGGTATGTTTCGGCATGGATGATTATGCCTGCCTATGAAGAATACACAGTTGTTTACATTATTATAGAGGCCCGACATTGCGGCCGATATCTTTGAGCAGAAGAAGATGTATCTGGCGTATTATGCTAGATGAATTGCAGCATTATTATTATTTATGCAATTGAGAACTCGCCTGTTGGTACGGCAGAGTTGTTTGAAGTACCTGACGCGCTGAGTCAGTGGTACGTGAGCTGCAGTATAAACTATGTGTTAAAGGACAGACCATTGTCGATAACGTCCTGATAGATAAGTGGTTCAAGCTTTATAATGCCAGATGTTTTGCCAGTCATTTCCAGTTTATATGATGTCCTTGATCCTCGTCCATTTGACTGTAACTGTTGATGTCACCGTGTCTCGTAATTAAATGGTTGAAAAGTTCCAGCAGTTGCAACAATTACTGACTACTGCATGTGAGTGAGTGGGTGCATTGTTTACCTGTTAAAGAGCCTAAACGCATTCGTGTTGTCTACACACCCACATCACTTATCAACCCACACAAACTTCGAGTACTTCACATTCAAGATATGTATGATGTTTGAATGTCAACATGACACCCTGTTAGCGCCTCAACGCCTGGTGAGCTAATCATGCAAAACAACGCTGTTTGGCCCAGGTCGTACTGACTACGCACGCACAGAAACCTACAGTAACACCGTGCAGGAACATTGGGGTAGATCGTACAGCCTTCAACATTCTAGTGGCCCATCAACACATCCATACAATAACAGTACACAGTAAAGATATTGTTACATTCCTGGTGGTCATGAAATAAGGATGTTACGTTTGTGGTGACCAGTATGTTACAATAATACTTTAACATCTAATCCCGCTCCTGATGCTAGAGGGACGCACTAGCCATTGATCGTATCGGATTCCATAGAAGTTCCGCCATAGCACACAGGGCTACAAGTCTCTGAGGCATGAGACATTGCAATCAGCCGTTTTCTGGCTAAAATTATACATATTGAAGGCTTCCTGGAAAAGTTCTTCAGGAACAAGCTTCATCATCTTTCACTTCATTATCATATAAATATTAATGTGTCTTCTCTTCGTATTAGAGCAAGACCACAGAAAGCACGTCTATTATCGACGACTAAAATATTACAATGCCTCAAGAGTCAGATTTTTATGGCAACAAATTGACGTAGAAAAACGCGTCATATGCATTCAACGATAATGCAGAAAAGTACGCGCAAATATTTAAAATATACATTTATTTAAGATGCGCTCACATGTGTGTCTATCAAGACTAGACAGGTATGTGAGAATCTCACACACTTAACTCCATCGCGAAAACGAAAAAGGACTTAACAGTTTACATTCTTACCCCCCCCCCCCCCCTTCCCGGGGAGGGGGGGGTGAAAGTGTTGCGCACATATTTTTGATGCACAGATTACAAAAATACGATATGACTAATTGATATGGAAAAAGAGATTACTTTGGTTACAGTCAAAGTTATATCATCCATGATTTGATTTATACTTTTGATTATGTGGATGATCTCCCCTTGAATATTGATTTCGCGGATGAATACCGAATTTATGTAATTTCTCATTTGTTAGGGCCAGAAAATAGATTGATCTTGTTCAATATGTTTATGGCCTGAATTTATATGTATTACTTGTCTAGTACAAGAAGATTCAGTCTTATATTGTATATCTTTGTATGTTTAGGTCGGACTATATTCTTTGTACCAACGGGCTGATCACCCGTTTGTCAGTCACTTCGATTACGGAAACAACAGCAAATGGATTGATTTGCCGTTGCCCTAAAGACGCCAATAGGCGTGATGGGAAACAATGGCAAAGAAAACCTATCTGCTGTTGCCCTAAGACGCCACTAGGCGTAATGGCCACTGACTGCTTTGACGGTCGGTGGCTAAGGACGGAAGAAGAAGAAGAAGATATTCTTTGTGCCGAACACTGGGGCAGGTATTCGTTTTTCGAGGCATGCGTAGTGAGTCTCGATAATGCCGCCTGTTATGGCTGAGTGTGTTTCCTTGGGCTGGTCCCTTTTAAGGGTTGAAAAGTGATTTGTGCATGTTTTTCCAGGAGAAGTTTGTGTCTCTGCAAGAGTCTATTTGTCAGAGATTCTCCTCATGCACTTTGTTATCAATTCGGACTCCCGGTAATACCAGACCCTTTCTTTTGATGATCTCTACGTGGTTAGGCCTAGATGGAGTCGTATTTTCGAACATCGTTGGTCGTTGATATACCATTGAAGATGACAGGTTTCCCAACAGAGCTGATGTCTACATGTAACACCTTTAGTAATGTGGAACTGTAGGGAAACTCTAGGAAATTATTGATATTCAAATTGTGAATTAACTTTGGCTTATTATTATCCTTCTGCTGGGTGAGTGAGCGAAACTCAGGAAGACAGCCATCTTGTTTTCTTGTCATCGTTATGGATCGCTGTCCTGAGAACAGTATACCAAACTTATCATCGGACAGTGATATGGAGATCTCACTAATTTGAAAACCCTTATCGTGGTTTAACTTTATTACATAAATATTTGCTATATGTCGCTGGAGAACTTCATTCATTCATAACCCTCCACTCCCAAAGGAGCATAGGCCTTCAACAAACACATGCCAAGTCCTCCTGTCCCGTGCCATCATCTCAAGTTCTTTCCATGTTCTCCTCATCATTTTCACCTCTGTTTCCAACTCTCTTCTCCATGTACTTCTTGGTCTTCCTCTGCCTCTCTTGCCCTGGGGGTTCCAGAACAAGGACTGCCTTGTAATGCTATCAACAGATTTCCTCAGTGTGTGTCCTATCCATCGCCATCGTCTTCTTCTCATCTCTTGTTCCACTGGCACTTGTCTAGTTCTTGTCATCACTTCCACGTTGGTAACCTTGTCATACCATTTTAATCCCTCTATTCTACGCAAGCACCCATTTATGAAAGTCTGTAGCTTTTTGGTTGTTGTCTTTGTTGTTCTCCATGTCTCCGAGCCATACAATAGGACTGACTTCACATTTGAGTTGAAGATTCTTATTTTCGTGTTGGATCCGATTTCTCTTGATCTCCATATATTTCCCAATGCAATGAAAGCTCCTCTTGCTTTTTGTATTCTTATTTTGATATCGCTGTCTGTCCCTCCAAATTTGTCTATATTACTGCCAAGATATGTGTATGATTCTACATCTTGAATTGGTGTTTCTTCAAGTTCAACCCTGTTATAATTACCTGCATTTATTCTCATTATTTTTGTCTTTTCCCTGTGTATTTTCAGACCCAATTGCTGTGACCTCTCATCGAGTGTTTTCAATTTGTCCTGCATCTGATTACGGTTATGGGAAAGAAGAGCCAAGTCATCAGCAAAATCCAGATCATCCAACTGCTTAGTCAGAGTCCACTGGATTCCATTTCTGTTGTGTGTTGTCGATGATCTCATAACCCAATCTATTGCCAGCAAGAAAAGAAATGGAGACAAGAGGCATCCCTGTCGCACTCCTGTTCTTATCCCAAACGGTTCTGTAAGCTGTCCTTCGTGAAGAACTCTGCATGTCATGTCTTCATATGTTTTCTTTATTAAATTAATGATCTTCAGGGGAACTCCATAATGCCTCATCAATTTCCAAAGTGATTCTCTGTCTACACTGTCAAATGCCTTTTCGTAGTCCACAAATCCGATGTATAGTGGTGAATTCCATTCCAGACTTTGTTCAACTATTATTCTCAAAGTGGCTATCTGGTCTGTACATGATCTGTTTTGTCGAAAACCTGCTTGTTCATCTCTCAGTTTCTTGTCTATGGACTCTTTAATCTCTCAAGGATAATCCTGTTTAATACTTTTCCTGGCACTGATAGTAACATTATTCCTCTATAATTTTGCACTCTTGTAAATTTCCCTTCTTAGGCAACTTAACCAGATATCCTTCCTTCCATTCTGCTGGTATCTCTTCCTTTTCCCAGACTTTACCAAGTAATTTATATAACATCTCTGTAGCCGTGTCGATATCCGCTTTGATGGCCTCTGCTGGAATGCCATCAGGTCCAGACGCTTTTCCCTCTCTTAGAAGCTTTATGGCTTTCTTTATTTCTTCCTTCGTTGGTCTTTCACCGTTAATTTGTAGCTCTTCTTCTGCTGGCTGGATGTCCGGCGGGTTTTGTGGAGCTGGTCTATTGAGAAGGTCCCCAAAATATTCTGTCCACCTCTTCATTTGCTCTTGTATATTGCTGAGCAGTTTCCCATTCTTGTCTTTTATGAGTGTCGTGAAATATTCTAATCCACATATATAAATTATCAGGTAAATATAAAGCCTAACAAATAAATTCTAATAAAGAAAAGAGCAATGGTAAAATAACAGTGCTGTCACAAAGAATGTACTCGAAATCCCCCTTTGTTTTATGCTTCGTCTGCAAATTGTAACGTTTCCACGTTAAATATAAGCCACTGCATAAATACAAGCGTTTCCACAACACATTAAAACGGGTATTGCATTTCTAAGAAAAACATTGAGAGGCACACTGCGTAATGACCTAAATTAAGCCTAACATTAATTATACTACGTTACAAAAACGAACGAACAGATGGACTCAAATAGAAAGAGAGAGGGAGGGCTGAAAATCAGGAACGCATGCAACACGCGTCGCGCGATACACAATTACTACTATCACGCGTGTAAGGCCACATGCACTAACTTTTTTCAGATCGACAGTGATAAAAACACTAACCTTCCCAGAGTTAGGTTTTAAAAAACCTGGAAAACGCTTATTAGAAAAGATAACATTAGATGGGTTTACGTTTGAAAACATTACAGTACCCAGACAGCACATCTTCGAAACAGGAGGTAGAAGAAATTGCATATTTTGAACGCAGCCACGTAGCTCTTTTAAATTTGTATATTTGGGTTCCTTAGGGCTTGCTGACAAAGAATATGTAAAACGTTACGCAAATAGTCTAGGAATTAACAAGTTATAGCCAAAATAAAATCAGAATCGCTCAGTGGTAGATTTTTTAAACCACCATTGTACGGGAAATGGGCCACAAGTTACATTTGAACTGATTGGCTGGAATGATATGTAAGGCTAAACACGATTAGTCGGACTATAAATGCTATCCTTGGTTGTTAGGGGAGACGTAGGAAGGTAAAAATTTTTTCAAACACTTGTCGAAACGTGGCTCCATTGACCAGACTCGCTGATATAATCACTTATGAGCGTTAGTTCGAGACCACTAGTTCAAATAAGCTTGATGAAGCAACAGTGCGTTGAAGCCAGCTCATATTTTTGCTAAATAAAAGCCTGGAACATAAGCAGATGGGAATTTGTGCCAGTATTTGTGCCAGAATTCATTGCTAGTCAACGTATCTGTGTTTATTTCCATGAATTGTGGTAAGCTTGAAACATTCAGTATCTTTTAATGAAAATTGAATGTGAATTGTTAATTTATGCCTGTATATATGTGTAGTTCAGTAGCAAACATGATGTAAAGCCTATAATGCTCCAGCCTGAACAGAAGGTGTCGGAGGAAAGTAAAACTGCATGGAATGGCCAAACAGTACACTGACACCTAGATTATTGATTAGACAGAAATAATGCTGGAAGTGCAGAGGCGTAGTAACCATTAAGGAGGGTAATACTGGTATAAAGTATTTCAGATGAAGCTGACAGTTGGCCTAACGCTCTGAACTCAATGTTTGTGATGTATTGTGCTCAGTGTAAAAAGAGAGTATAAATTAGTTATGACGTAGAAGGTACATCCTTCTTGTTTTCAGGGACTGTGGTCTTAACGTTATTGAGCAGCACCTGGTCAGAGCTTTGCTGAATCCAGAGTCGGACAGCATACTCCTTGGTCCATTTAGCTATCAGTGAGGTGTCTCCAGAGCCCAGGGGAGAAATCGAGCAGAGGAGTCTTTTCCTGCCGCCATCACGCAAGATAAGCTGATGTGGCCAGCTGAGCTCAACATTATGTACCCCCATCTTAAAATGACCTTGTAAAAAATAACATTAAGAGGGGAATTAAATTGTTTTAATATCAGGAACTGAGAACATCTCCAATACTAGTTCCAATAAAGACAAACTATTGAAGTCATGATGACAAATACCAACAGAGCTTGAACAAAACAAAACCAGTATTACCTCATATTACTACTACACCACTGACACACATAGGATACTTTTAATAATATATGTCACTACAATATTCATATTGAGAAATTCTGTACATATAACTTGTAATTAAAATTGATTGTGATTCCTGGTTCCATTTGTATTTGAATCAGGACACATATTCATTCATGACAGCAATGAATACATATTGTTATTTGAAAAGTTATCAGTGACTCCTTTAAGATATCCTCATAGAGTGTTTTATGTATGTGAGTGTCACAGTGTTGTCAAGTGTGGTGGAATAAATTAAATTGTTTATCTGTCTGTTGTTGTTATGACTTACACTTCATCATACACATACCCTAGACATACAACGTAGTCATCACACTATTCCAGAATAATTCTGACTGAGATATATATATATATGTGGCAGCAAGTAAGGTTATCTATAATACACTACTCTTATTAGATATAGATACCTTCACAGCTGATCTCAGTCAGTACACTAAGTCCCCTATAAATATTTATAACATCCCACTTCACCACATATATTGGGGTCTCGCTCTCGGGATTTTGAATCTTTACCTATTAAAAATAGTGGGGGTAATTCACTTCAGGGAATATAAGAATTAAAAGGTATCCTTGGGTGGAATTAAATAAGGTTGAGCTCTCGGTGCCTGTGTTGTCCATTAGATATATATTTAGAGATTGAATTGTTGGTTAGACATTGTATAAATTTACCTGATAGACAATGGCGGACCTGGCCAAATTTCGATCTGCTGCTGTTCAGACTGCAAAAGAGTTAGGATTAGATGGGCAAGTTATGGTTGCCTATGTCACTACGGAATGTGACAAATTTATTGAACGCGAAGAAAGAAGGTTTGAAGCCGAAAGAAAGTTAGAGGCTGAAAGGGAAATTAAGAAGTTACAATTTGAGGCTGAGGCTGAGACTAAGAGGTTGCAGATTGAGGCTGAGGCTAAGAAATTGGAGGCAGAAAGAGAAGACAAAAGATTGGCTGCAGAAAGGGAAGAGAAGAAATTAGCTGCAGAAAGGGAAGAGAAGAAATTGACTGCAGAAAGGGAAGAGAAGAAATTAGCTGCAGAAAGGGAAGCAGAAGATAAAAGATTACAAAGGGAACATGAGTTACGACTAAGGGAGTTTGAGTTTTAAGGCCATGCTCCTGAAAATGGTGCCAGTCCCTTTGCCTCTGATGCCACTGCTAGCCAAGGAGCCTCAACCTCAGCTATGAATTTTCATTTAGATCATTTTTTTGAGAAAGACGATGATATAGAGAGCTATCTAAATAGGTATGAACTATTAGCTACCACGTATGGGTTAGAGAGAGAAAGGTGGAGCTTAAAGTTATCTCAAGGACTTCGTGGGGCAGCTTATGATTTTTTTGCAAAAATGAGCAGAGGTGATCAGGAAAATTATGACATGCTAAAGCAGGCTCTTTTGTTAAGATATGAAAAGAATGCAGAATTCTATAGGAAAAAAATTTAGGAATGCTAAACTACTGTCAGGTGAAACCTATCACCAGTTCTCTGCACGAATAGAGACATACTTGGAGAAATGGACTTCTCTGGGGAAAACCCAAGATCTTAAGGAAATGGTCCTTATAGAGCAATTAAGAGAGTCCATGGCTCCAGACCTGAGAAAGTTTCTCATGGAACAAGGTGCAGAGAGGCTGGGTGAGTTGCTAAATGTTGCTGAAAGGTATCAAGCAGCTCAAGCAGAGGTAACAGATAATAAAAAGAAACAAGTGGATAACTTTAGGGCACCACAGAACTTTAATAAATTTGATCCTAGGGATCAAAACAAAGGTAAGCACCAATTTGATAGGCCACGGTATGAAAATAAAAATAAATTCCCACAATTCGATGAAAGGAAATATGATGAAAGAAAATCTTTCAACCAAGGAAAAAGGTGGTGTAAAAATTGTCAGATGGACAATCATGACACTGACCGTTGCAGAAGGAAACCTGTGTATATGGCAACCCTTCAGGCCAGGTCGACCTCAAGACAGGAGGAGGATATTATGTTGGATACCACTCCAGAAGAGATGAGGAAGGCACAGGCTGGGGATAAAACACTCAAGCCTTGTTTCAGAAAATTGTCAACTTGTCATACAACTCCAGGCAAGGGAGATTTTTACATGAAAAACAAGTTGATGTATAGGAAGACGGGAGCTAGATCCAAAGGTCAGGGACAGCTGGTACTTCCTAAAAGATATAGGGCAGACTTAATAAGGAGCCTACATGTGAAACCAGATGGGGACCATGAGAAGATAGGTACCATCATTCAAAAGGTGGCTCACAATTATTATTGGCCTAAAGCAAGATGGGACATTGAGAATTTTGTAGAAAGGTGTAGCATAGCAAATGAGGGAACACCCACAAGTGGGAACATGGATCAGGACCTGGACACGCCACGGGGCAAAATTAGGCCTGATAATAAAAAGAAAAATAGATTTGATAAAGTGGACCAAATGGAATGGGAAGCCCTTTTTCACGGACAAGCTTCACTTAATTGTTTTACAATGGCCACTATGCGGAGAGTGCAAAAAGATGTCTTACCCCAGGATAAGCCGACAATCCCTCAATCGGACTTAAACAAACTGGAGGAAGAGGATGTAGAGAGGAAATCTCTCATCAAGAATTTTAAGTGGGGAGAAAGCCCCAAAACAAAAATTGGTAGCGGTCGTTTTGTGAATGATAATTCTGGGAGGAAAAATCATCACTATAAAGCTTCGAGTGGAAGAGACCATACCGGTGCATGGACAAATAGGTCCACACAATTAAAGGTCCATATGTAGCTTTGTTAAGAACGTCGACTGATGAAAAGGCAGAGGAAAACATTACATCTTCATACCAATATGTGAATGAGCTGACCACTCGTTTAAAAACTGGCTGGAAACTTGCCAATGAAAATTTGAAACAAGCCAGGAAGAAACATGCTGCCTATTATAACAGGAAGGCGAAAGACAGAAATTTGGCTGTGGGAGAGAAAGTACTGCTTCTTTTGCCCGGGAGTCAGAATAAGTTACAGACTGGATGGCAAGGTCCATATACAGTTCTAGAGAAGGTGTCTAGAACAAATTATAAGATAGATAAGAAGGGGAAAGAAAAAAATCTATCATGTGAATCTCCTGAAGAAATATTTGGAAAGAGAACATCAGGAAGAGACACACTTGTTGACCTTGTCCATCGCCATGGAGATGAAAAAGGAACCACTTTCATCATTTGAGTATCCATTACACCCCTGTGAGACAGCAGCACAGGTGAAAATCAGTACACATTTAACGAAAACTCAGAAAGAGAGAGTGCAACAGGTTCTAAATAATCATGCAGAGGTGTTAACAGACCGACCAGGGCATACAAACCTATTGGAATATGATATGAAACTGATAGACCCCACACCTGTCTGTATGAAACCATATTCGATTCCGTTTGCTAAGGAGAAAGCTTTGAAGGAAGAGATAGACTATCTATTGAAGGAAGGAATTATTTCACACAGTGAATCTTCGAATAGTTCCGGTGTTGTACTCTTAAGGAAGCCCTCTGGAGAACATAGACTCTGTATAGATTACAGGAGACTGAATGCTATTACAGAAGGACAGGTGGATCCATTGCCGGATACAAATCAGCTGTTTGCCAGACTAAATAAAGCTAAATATTTCTCAAAAGTGGATCTGAGTAAAGGATACTATGAGTTTAATAGATTGCCATTTGGATTGAAGAATGCGCCTAGTGTCTTCTCTAGAATGAGGAGAAAATTGTTGGATGTAAACATTTCGGAGGAACGTAATGAATCCATGAGTTGCCTCTTTGATTGAGGATATTCCGAATGTTTCATACAGGATAATAAGAAGATTATGGGATCCACTACGAAAACTCTGCTATCACCAGGTATATGTTATCTCCTCATAACGTACATTTTGAGGGAAATATAATGTTCTCTGGACATGTCATTGCGCAGACTCAGAGAAGAGAAATGGTGAATACGGGTTGCGAAGCAGCATTAAGACAAGCACTCACACTTGCGGCTGTTCAGTAACATAACCGAAATATATTATTGGTTGTAGAAGTCTGAGGCAGATTTCATGAGTAGTGCCTACTCTGAATGGACCCAACTACATAAAACCATGATAGCACCACAGCAGAGTAAAGTCAAGTTGACTTACATTTATCTATGTGTATATAGAATTAAGGACTGACATGGGATGTCTGTTTTAAGAGGGGAGGTGTCGTGAAATATTCTAATCCACATATATAAATTATCAGGTAAATATAAAGCCTAACAAATAAATTCTAATAAAGAAAAGAGCAATGGTAAAATAACAGTGCTGTCACAAAGAATGTACTCGAAATCCCCCTTTGTTTTATGCTTCGTCTGCAAATTGTAACGTTTCCACGTTAAATATAAGCCACTGCATAAATACAAGCGTTTCCACAACACATTAAAAAACGGGTATTGCATTTTCTAAGAAAAACATTGAGAGGCAACACTGCGTAATGACCTAAAATAAAGCCTAACATTAATTATACTACGTTACAAAAACGAACGAACAGATGGACTCAAATAGAAAGAGAGAGGGAGGGCTGAAAATCAGGAACGCATGCAACACGCGTCGCGCGATACACAATTACTACTATCACGCGTGTAAGGCCACATGCACTAACTTTTTTTTCAGACGGACAGTGATAAAAACACTAACCTTCCCAGAGTTAGGTTTTAAATCCTGAAAAACGCTTATTAGAAAAGATAACATTAGATGGGTTTACGTTTGAAAACATTACAGTACCCAGACAGCACATCTTCGAAACAGGAGGTAGAAGAAATTGCATATTTTGAACGCAGCCACGTAGCTCTTTTAAATTTGTATATTTGGGTTCCTTAGGGCTTGCTGACAAAGAATATGTAAAACGTTACGCAAATAGTCTAGGAATTAACAAGTTATAGCCAAAATAAAATGATGGTGCTGTCAGACAACACCCAAAATCAGAATCGCTCAGTGTAGATTTTTTAAACCACCATTGTACGGGAAATGGGCCACAAGTTACATTTGAACTGATTGGCTGGAATGATATGTAAGGCTAAACACGATTAGTCGGACTATAAATGCTATCCTTGGTTGTTAGGGGAGACGTAGGAAGGTAACATTTTTTCAAACACTTGTCGAAACGTGGCTCCATTGACCAGACTCGCTGATATAATCACTTATGAGCGTTAGTTCGAGACCACTAGTTCAAATAAGCTTGATGAAGCAACAGTGCGTTGAAGCCAGCTCATATTTTTGCTAAATAAAAGCCTGGAACATAAGCAGATGGGAATTTGTGCCAGTATTTGTGCCAGAATTCATTGCTAGTCAACGTATCTGTGTATTTCCATGAATTGTGGTAAGCTTGAAACATTCAGTATCTTTTAATGAAAATTGAATGTGAATTGTTAATTTATGCCTGTATATATGTGTAGTTCAGTAGCAAACATGATGTAAAGCCTATAATGCTCCAGCCTGAACAGAAGGTGTCGGAGGAAAGTAAAACTGCATGGAATGGCCAAACAGTACACAGACACCTAGATTATTGATTAGACAGAAATAATGCTGGAAGTGCAGAGGCGTAGTAACCATTAAGGAGGTTAATACTGGTATAAAGTATTTCAGATGAAGCTGACAGTTGGCCTAACGCTCTGAACTCAATGTTTGTGATGTATTGTGCTCAGTGTAAAAAGAGAGTATAAATTAGTTATGAAGTAGAAGGTACATCCTTCTTGTTTCAGGGACCGTGGTCTTAACGTTATTGAGCAGCACCTGGTCAGAGCTTTGCTGAATCCAGAGTCGGACAGCATACTCCTTGGTCCATTTAGCTATCAGTGAGGTGTCTCCAGAGCCCAGGGGAGAAATCGAGCAGAGGAGTCTTTTCCTGCCGCCATCACGCAAGATAAGCTGATGTGGCCAGCTGAGCTCAACATTATGTACCCCCATCTTAAAATGACCTTGTAAAAATAACATTAAGAGGGGAATTTAATTGTTTTAATATCAGGAACTGAGAACATCTCCAATACTAGTTCCAATAAAGACAAACTATTGAAGTCATGATGACAAATACCAACAGAGCTTGAACAAAACAAAACCAGTATTACCTCATATTACTACTACACCACTGACACACATAGGATACTATTAAAAATACATGTCACTACAAGATTCATATTGAGAAATTCTGTACATATAACTTGTAATTAAAATTGATTGTGATTCCTGGTTCCATTTGTATTTGAATCAGGACACATATTCATTCATGACAGCACTGAATACATATTGTTATTTGAAAAGTTATCAGTGACTCCTTTAAGATATCCTCATAGAGTGTTTTATGTATGTGAGTGTCACAGTGTTGTCAAGTGTGGTGGAATAAATTAAATTGTTTATCTGTCTGTTGTTGTTATGACTTACACTTCATCATACACATACCCTAGACATACAACGTAGTCATCACACTATTCCAGAATAATTCTGACTGAGATATATATATATGTGGCAGCAAGTAAGGTTATCTATAATACACTACTCTTATTAGATATAGATACCTTCACAGCTGATCTCAGTCAGTACACTAAGTCCCCTATAAATATTTATAACATCCCACTTCACCACAACTTGTTTGCTTGTATTTCCCTGTTAGCTTCTTTGTGCTGCTATACAGTTCTCTCATATTTCCTTTGGCTGCAGCATCTTCTGCCTCTCTTGCCAACTCCTCAATATACTTCCTCTTGTCTCTTTTGATACTTCTTTTTACTTCTTTGTTTGCTTCTGTGTACACTTCTTGAGCCTTGGCTTTGGAGCTTCTAGTTTTGCTTGTGTTTAACTCTGCTTTCTTGTTTTTTCTGTCTTTTATCTTATTGATGGTTTCTGTTGTTATCCATGCTTTTTGTTGTCGTTCCCTTTTCCCCAGTATTTCTTCACATATCTCCTTCCATACTGTTTTGACCTGCTGCCAATAGTCTTCTGTATTCTCTACATCTTCCAGCTGTTGGAGCACTTGGAATTTGTTGGATACTGTGACCGCAAATTTGTCTCTTGTTTCTTGATTTCTTTGCTGTCCTACATTAAACTGTTGTCTATAATTTTGCATTGTTGCATATCTCTTGAGTTTCATTTTTACTTTGGCTATCAGAAGATGGTGATCTGATGCCACATCTGCTCCTCTATATATACCTTTACATCCTGCAATGATGATCTAAACTTCTTGTTTATGCATATATGATCAATCTGATTTTCTGTTCTATGGTCTGGTGATATCCATGTTGCCTTGTGTATTCTCTTATGTGGAAACATGCTTCCTCCTATAGCCAGTTGATATGAAGCACAGAAGTTTGCGAATAGCTCTCCATTTTCATTCATTACTCCTAGCCCATGTTTTCCCATGACTTCTTCAAATCCAGTGTTGACTGTACCTATCTTTGCATTCATGTCACCCATCAAAATTGTGATGTCTCTTCTTTTTACTTTATCCATAATTTCCTGTAGTTTAGTATAAAATGCTTCTTTCACAGACTCTTCTTTGTCATTAGTTGGTGCATAACATTGGATGACATTTACATGAATTTTCTTTTTAGCTGTTTTGAAAGAAGCTGTTATTATTCTGGGTCCAACAGCTTCCCATTCAATTAGTGCTTTCTGTGCTTCTTTAGATAACATAAGAGCTACCCCTTCACTGTGGTGTGAACTTTCGTCTTCATGTCCTGAGGACAGCACCAATTCACCTGTGATGAGTTTCTTCCTGTCTACCCCCTTCCACTTTGTTTCACACATTCCCAGAACCTCGATTTTGTATTCCCTCATTTCTGCTGCTACTTGCGCCACTTTCCCTTGTTCGTTTAATGTCCGAACATTCCAGGTGCCAAATCTGGAAGTTTTCCTAGAAGAAAGAAGGTTAGTCAGCAACAGACTCCTTTCGTCTTTCTCTGTGTTGCATCATACGCCTCCCCGCGAGAGGACCTTCCCCTGTCTTGGATGGCTGTGTTTTATTTTCTTTATTTGACTTGTCCATATTTGTTGAAGTTTTTTTGTGGTTTAAATTTTTTTACAGGATGGTGTAACCGGCCCCATGCCCAACCCTCCTTAGTCGCTTTTTACGACATGCTTGGTAGGGGACAGTGTTACTAATCTTTGCTCCCCTTTCGGGCCCCGGTAACACACGGGTGGCTGGAGAACTTAGCCAAGGAAAAAGGTTCGGCCAGTGAACTCTTTATATGTTTACACACCCACACCCACTGATGCGTTCAGTCAGTTAGGGGATGTGGCAATAGTCTGCCAAAACATTGAATGATTCCTTATATCTTCCATCATATTTGAATGCTGCATGAAATATGATCTACTGTTCAAATGCCTAATGATATATACGTCAACATGTTCCCATGACTATGTTCCGTGCTGTCCTGATGTGTGCGTCCCTATTAAACGGTGTGAAATGCCCGCTGCAGTTCAAGTCGTCATTGCCTTGCATGAGAGTGTGTGAGAAATATTATCAAGTGGTCTATTACACCGAACTATCACACCATTCGCGTTACTTGACACTCCCACTCAATGTCAACATGACAGGTTGATTTAATGGTGCAGAAGTAATCTAAAGAAGACCTGCTTCAGCGATGACCAGTACACGACTCTAAAAAACGTAACACCCGCAACAAGACATTATCAGTGGTGGCATATATCACTTGTTATCAGATAGCTATGCTTTTTTATTTTATTTTATTTGCAATAGTATACCGGAGAGTGCAATAAAAGTCCATTTGACAATAAACAATTATAATTAATGTTAAGTCATTAGAAGACGATAACATGTGGGATGGAAGTGTGTAAAAGGAATTAAATACTAAATGCGAACAAAAGAAACGATTCATCAAGTACAAAAATGTACAAAATACAAACCAGATGAAATGAGAAAATGAAATAAAAGTGGGTGAAGAATGATAAGAAATAGTGAATTAAGTTATATTAACTGATAAAGATAAATGAAAAAGAAATATGTCAACTAGTGAACAAAATTAAAATGTGTAATGTATGCATGTATGTGCAGAAGTGTAATAGTAGGGAAACAGAGAATGCAATAAAAAACAATGAGCTAATTAAAACACCAGAAGAAAACAACACAGTCCAAACAGAGTGTAGGGAGAATCAACTACATGGCGTAAGCTAACTAATAAAAGGCAAGTATCTACGTATGCCAAATATATTAGTGGCAAATGATGCGCTACCATATAATAAATGTGGTTAGACGCAAAAGTACAGCGAAAGAAAATCCCAATTAATGTCATAAATGTTGAACACGATCCTCGAACATTACGATATTAGAAGCACTCTACAACTAAATTATGTAAAAGTGTTATTAAAAGTTCTCAACAATGTCAATAAGTTGGCAAGTAAAAATGTTATTGATCCACACAAATAGTGAAGAAATGTACTTGAAACGTTTAGTTAAACTAAAATGTCATTAATGCGTTCACGCGCTAAAAAGTAGTTCAATGTTGTTTCATAAACATTGGTAAAAACGTGTACACAAATCACTTGCGGACAAAAAAATGTCACTCATAGTTTAATATTATGAATATCACCAGAAAATGATTGGTAGTTAGTAAAGGTTACGAAATATCCCAAAAGTTGCGTTCATTGAAAAAACCAAGTCTCTAGCGAGCACAGCACCGGAAAATGAAAACCTTCACGTGGCGTCATCTTCAGTAAGTAGCAACATATAAGTGATGACTGGGCAGCGCAGTAGAGTCATAATCTGTGAGGTGCAGTGGCCCGGTAGAATCTTGAGGGCATCTGGATAATAAGTCGGCCATGACATTTTCTGAGCCACGGATAGCACGGATCGAAAAATGGAAGGGCTGCAAAGAAATGGCGTAGCGCGTTGATCTTGAGCTCTTCAAGTCTTTGTTCTGGAGCGCTGTAAGGGCTCGTTGGTCAGATTCCACGAAAAAAATGTGCGCCGAGAAGGAACCGTTGCAATTTGAGGATGGACCGAACCATAGCCAGTAATTCTTTGTCCAGCACAGAATAATCGCGTTCTGTCGTAGTTAGCTTTCTTGAAACGTACATTACAGGGTGTAATGTTCCATAGTACTTGTGCATCAATAAAGCACCAATTCAAAACACCTCATTCCCAATTTTACAAACATGCAGTTTATTACTTTTGACAAACAGCTTCATGGTATTAGGTATATAAGCCCAAGGCAAAATGCAGTAGTACATGTAAGTCCAGTTCGTTCCCTATCAAACGCTGGTCATTGGCAATCATTCAAACTTTATTTAACGTCGTCCTTTGGACATCTTTATGAATAAGCACACGTTTCCTTACTAGAAAAAGCCAGGGACACCTCAACCAAGTATATTGATGTCTTGGTGATGGAAAAATTCAGGAAAAACACAGAATACTGCAGGAGCTCAGTACACACACGTCCACTCACTTCCAAACACAAGCCGCACTTCTCTTGCAGACGATCACCTCACTTCTGCTTCAAATTTGTTCACGTCTGCCAGTCAACCATCTTGGCAGGACGTCACTCCCTTTATTAATACGTGACTCCGTATAAAATAAACAAAAAAGGAGCCCTGTTGAGCTGGCTATTATATCGACATAAATGTTTTGAATTTTAATCATAACAATGTGCCAATTTGTTTTCCTCAAGAGCTAATTCTTCCTATCTTTTCGTCTCAGCTAATTCTTCTTCTCTTCTCTTCTCAGCTAATTCTTCTTGTCTTTTTATTTCATCCCTAGCAAAGATTCTCTCATCTCCTGATATGTCCCCTAGCCACTTCATTTCCTTTGTATGCTCATTGAGAGCAAATGTTTTTAAAAGCTTCACCTTCCATACCGAAGTCTTTTCCAACCGTGATAAAATAATCCAAGGTAGCCATAATTCACTATTATTGTGACTCCAAATTGTCCAATAATAATATAATATAATATATATATATATATATATATATATATATATATATATATATATATATATATATATATATATATATATATATATATATATATATATATATATATATATATATATATATATATATATATATATATATATATATATATATATATATATATATATATATATATATATATATATATATATATATATATAATATGTGAGCAATATCAGCAACAATATTTCACAACTCAATATCAATCAACTACATAAAACTATAGATGGAATATTAGGAGCAAAAAAAAATAGAGATACAAACAAGATTACAGGAGAGTAGTAAAGAGAGCCAACCCAAGAAAATACTAATGAATAAACCAAGGCAGAAATTTACAACCTGTATAAAAATGAAAAAAGTTGGCTCTGCCACACTTATGACACTACAAGCACAATTTCACAACAAATAATACATCTAATAACTGAAGGATAGCAATATGAGGTGCACAAATTTCACAAACAATAATGAAGAATGAACCAAAAAAATACAATGAACGTGACAACAAATACAAATTTACAAATAAACAGGGCAAAACAACTAACAGAAATGGTTATAGTAAGCTCAGTATCAGCAGTAAAACACACAGCTTTGTAATGCCGGCCCCACTATCTGAGAAAATCAAACCCTATAGAACAACCAAGAATTCACGACCATAGGATTGGTATTGTAAATTCATGGTTCCCTCGCCAACCAATCCGCCTATCACATAAACATATAAATACATAAAGACATGAAACATATAATAAAAAAAGAACCCTGTCAAATGAGATTCTTCAAAATTCACACTGTATGAATCCATAAATTTACTTATCTGTCTTTCAGAAAAAAAAAATCCTCCTGGGTCCAACTTCTGCCTCAGGGAAACAACGATTCAATACAAATGCAGCGACCAGGGTTTGACTCAGTATTCAAACTTACAGCCGATCAGCACCGCCATCTTGAAAATTTCTTCACTTGAAAAATTAGTCCTCAGACTTAAAAAGTACTGGAACATACTGGAAACAGTTGCAAAAATTATACGTTCGTAATCCCGGCTTGAGGCCACCTAAAACTGATGCGTGTCGTTTTAATTAAAGTTCCGGAGAAGGCCACCGTGGCCAAAGTAGACACTAGGAGTAGTCACACAACACGAATCAGCATAACTGCAGTGAGCTGACAAACACCTCCTTCACAATTCACACATATGCAGTTTATTATACTTGACACAAAGCTCCATGAAATCAGTTCTCGCTCAAAGGCAAATGCAGTAATAAGTAGTTGTCCAGTCCGTTCACTATAAAACGCTGGCATCTTCAGTTTGAGTGACTGTCATCTTAAGTGATGATGATGACGATGACAACGTTGAAAATGATGAGGAGGATGATGGTCATTTTCAGTTCGTATGATGAAGTCAGCTTCAGTTTGTGTGATATTGTCATCTTCAGTTTGTGTAATATTGTCATCTTCAGTTTGTGTGATAGCCAACTTTGGTTTGTGTGATAATGTCATCTTCAGTTTGAGTGAAAGCAAACGTCAGTTTGTGTGAGTCACCTTCAGTTTCTGTTTATTTGTCATCTTCAGTTTGAGTGATCGGCAACTTCAGTTTGGGGGATATTTTCATCTTCAGTTTGTGTGAGTCAATTTCATTTTGTGTGGTATAGTTACCTTCAGTTTGAGTGATAGTTTGAGTGATAGCCAAAGCCAGTTTGTGTGATATTGTCATATTCAGTTTCAGTGCTACCCGACGTCAGTTTGTGTGATATTTTCATCTTCAGTTTGTGTGAATCAACTTTGTATGATATAGTTATCTTCAGTTTGAGTGAGAGCCAACTTCAGTTTGTGTGATATTTTCATCTTCAGTTTGTGAGAGTCAACTTCAGTTTGTGTGGTATTGCCATCTTCAGTTTGAGTGATAGTCAACTTCAGCTTGTGTGATATTTCCATCTTCAGTTTGTGTGAGTCAAGTTAAATTTGTGTGATATTTTCATCTTCAGTTTGAGTGATTGCCAGCTTTAGTTTGTGTGATATTGTTATCTTCAGTTTGAGTGAAAGCCAGCGTCAGTTTGTGTGAAATTGTCATCTTCAGTTTGAGTGATAGCCAACGTCTTTTTGTGTGAGTCAACTTCAGTTTGTGCGATATTTTCATCTTTAGTTTGAATGATAGCCAACTTCAGATTGTGTGATATTGTCATATTCAGTTTGAGTGATAGCCAACTTCAGTTTGTGTGAGTCAATTTCAGTTTGTGTGATATAGTCATCTTCAGTTTGTGTGAGTTAACTTCAGTTTGTATAATACAGTCATCTTCAGTTTGTGCGATATTATCATTTCAGTTTGTGTGAAATAGTCATCTTCAGTTTGTGCGATATTATCATTTCAGTTTGTGTGATATTGTCAACTTCAGTTTGTGTAATATAGCTGTTGTAGTTTAATTCAACGTTGAGGTACAGTTCTGTAGATGGGACCCCAAAGAGCTGGCTAACTACATGTTGAATGGTTGTATACGTCTGGTATGTTGATGTTTGGTATTGATGATATATATATACATACGCCCACACAGGGCTACTGTAAACAAGTCATGAGGACATCACAGTAACTCACGAAGATGAAGTCAAGTAAGCGTTAAACGACTGTTGACGTTTCAACACTTTATTACGGGACGACAACAGGTTACGCTGACATCAATACATAGTCATGTTGACAAGACTCAATAACATCATAGGCATGATAACAGTTCAATGCAGCTGGCATCTATAAATCATTAGTAGCTTGTACATATCATAGTACTGGCATATCATTCTATCCTTCCTTCGTACAGCTACAGGAAAACTACCCCGCACAGGGAGCGTGTAGTCAAGTACATAAGCTTAGTTCATCTTTCACCTGACCCCAGCAAGTCAGGTACTTCTCTGGTCAAATTACACCACAAAGTTAGCGGGCTACTAGCATACAATGCTAATCTCTACTTTCTTTTGAATATCCTCTGACTAACCCAGTCAGGTACATTTTCTGGCATAAGCAGGCCGCGCAAATATGGCGGGCTCCTAAAATACGATGACCTCTGTGGCTTTCCTTTAGACAAACAAGGTATGTCAGTCCTTGTTCAGTTGATACCGCCTGAATAGCGGGTTCTAGCATGTGCAATGTTCTCTGGGTTTCCTTAACCCGATAAATACAATATCAGTATAATGAGCGAGCTCCAATACTAATATCTTCAGTTAACTCTTTCCCGCACAGGAGAAAAAGTCACTACAATGTCAATTGACAACAGAGAGAAAAAATGGTGTAAAGTTATTTTACCTTGCCAGCAATCCAACGAATAACACCAAAACAACACTCGCCATCCTTGGCGCTTAGAATAACACATGGGGATAAATCGTAGACATCTTTTGACACACAGAGGCTTTCTTTCCCCGAATGCCTAGCCAGATAGGAGACGCTGCGCGTCTTAACCCCTTGAAAATCCCAGCTCGACTCGTCGAACAAACAGGCTTCTTTTCGCGCCCCAAATTCTCGCGCATGCGTCGTAAGACGCAAGTTCCCTGAGTTAAGCTCAGGTGGGCGATCAAACATTCCAGGAAAAGCTGACTACTCGAGCCATATATGGTCAGATTGCAAGACCTCGGTCCTAAAATTAGACCGCTTGGATAAAAGACAAGTGGGATAACAACTACTTCTGACTTAAACCAAAGCATATAGCGAGTAACTCCCCTTAGACCAAGAATCTGAGAATTACGTCCCCGACTGCATTTAAAAATAGCCAACTTCAGTTTGTGTGATATTATTATCTTCAGTTTGTGTGATATACTCATCTTCAGTTTGAGCGATATTATCATTTCAGTTTGTGTGATATTAGCATCTTCAGTTTGTGCGATATTATCATCTTCAGTTTGTATGATATTATCAACTTCAGTTAGTGTGATATAGTCATCTTTAGTTTGTTTGATATTAGCATCTTCAGTTTGTGTGAAATAGTCAACTTCAGTTTGTATGATATTATCATCATCAGTTTGTGTGATATACTCATCTTCAGTTTGTGTGATATTATTGTCTTCAGTTTGTGTCATATACTTATCTTTAGTTTGTGTGATATTATTATCTTCAGTTTGTGTGATATATTCATCTTCAGTTTGTGTGATATTATCTTCAGTTTGTGTGATATTATTATCTTCAGTTTGTGTGATGTTATTTCCTTCATTTTGTGTGATATTATCATCTTCAGTTTGTGTGATATTATTGTCTTCAGTTTGTGTGATATTATCATCTTCATTTTATCTGATATTATTATCTTTAGTTTGTGTAATATTATTATCTTCAGTTTGTGTGATATAGTCATCTTCAGTGTGCGTGAGGCATCTTACGTATGTGTGATATTGTCACCATGAGCTTGAGTGAGTCCATGACCGAACAAATATGTAGGCTGGCGCGCGTGCGTGTATGTGTGTGTGTGTGCATGTGTTTTTGTTCCAGATTGTGCACTGACGTCAGCATATGTAAGACAAACTGCTACAGAAACCACCGGCGCAAGATCACGTGGGCTTGGAGGCAGACGTCATGTAAAGGTATCACAATAGTGGCTGCAAGGCCGAGTCTCGGGCGGTGCCCGTGGTGCGACTGCACCGAGCGCAGATTTGATGGTGGCGCCGAATTTTTTTAATTAAATCTCTTCTTCTGCGTTAAGTTTGAAGTCATGCTAAATCTGCAGGCCTGTTACAAGGACGAAGTCCACAGTCTTTTGCAGGTCAGCGCGGTAAGCCTATAGCTTCTGCTGCAGCTTAGCACCCTCTGGCCAGGAATTTTTTTTAAATAATACAAACATTAAAAAAACACAATTAAGTACAATGAAAGAGCACATTTCAACGTAAAAATTATTATTATCCTGATCGTTTTCCTATATTTCGATATTATTCCTTTTTCAGAAACAGCGCAATGATGATTATTATGATGATGACGATAATGATGATTATGATGATGATGACGATGATGATGATAACTATGATAATGACGATGGTGATAATAGTAATGACGATGGTGGTGATGATGATGATGATAATGATTAATATGATGATGATGACGATGATGATGACGGTGATGGAGATGAAGATAATGAAGATGACGATGATGATGACGATATTGTTGATGATGATGATGATGATAGTAATGATGATAACGACGATAATGATGATGACGACATTGGTGATGATGACGACGATAATGATAATGACGATGATGAAGACGACAGTGATGATGATGGTGGTGGTAATGATGATGATAACGACGACGACGATGATGAGGAAGTCGATGAAGATGATGATGATGAAACAGTTTTCAGCCTGAGAATGTTGACATCTTCATAGAACTTGACCCGGATTGATACCAGCAATGGCCGTATACACTTTCTGTACTTCTGTGTTAAACTCTATACTATTATACATTCTTATATCATTATAATACTGCTCCCTGTTGGCTGAGCTCATAGAGCGTTTTCCTCTCTCGGCCAAGGTCGAAACCATTTAACACTACGCACCAGTCTACCCCAGTGGCGTATGTACATTTTGGGGGACTTTGAAGAGTGAACTCTTGGAGAAGCTCTTTTTACATGTTAAAAAAAAAGTGTTGGTGGATGAGAAAGAAAGTATTATAGAGAAAACTGGGCTTAGAGGCCCTGAAGCTCAAGCTTCATTAGCTTCATAGTAGATCCGCCTCTGGTCTACCCAGCAGTAAATGGGTACCTGACTCTGCTTTTGAATTATGGAAAGCAAAGTCAGCAAGGAAGGGAATTTGTTACACCACTTCATAAAGCCAGACTTGGTATGATGAAGTTTGCAACACTTTACTCACCTACGGCAGTATGATTGGGACTACTTTACCTTTTTTTTAAACATAATTATAACTACTGGTACACAGAAAATGCATCATTGGTCCCAGTGACAGAGGAAAGCCTTGAGAAATCACGTGCTTTTCATAGATTTGCATTGAACAAAATCTACTTCAATTGTTACACACAAAGATGAAACCTGTAGCTAGTGTCACGGATTGCCTCCAATGCTTTGCAGTAGTGGTCCAACAATGGCCAAAACTCAAGAGTATCTAAACTGGGATTTAAGCAATGGTTTAGCCCGTTTAAGCCCCCAGCTGAGTTAATTCGGCGAATTTTCTCTTATTGTGTTTGTCGTGAGTTGGTCTGTTTCATAACACGGCCTTCTGAATAATTCTGAATAACTCTGACCACACCACGCGCCATACATTGTAAGAAATGCTAGATATACAGACCAATCAGAACGCTCCATTATGCCGTGCTTACTACAGCCTTGGATAAATAAAATGGAAGCCAAAATATGTGCAAACAAGTATCGGAGGATGTTTTTAACTACATCATCTGCAAAGAAGTCGCCTTTTTTGTGAAGAGGATATTTTAAGCATATTAGTTGGTTTTGCTCTACCCGTAAGCCCCCAGACTTTTGAGTTGAATATAGGACGGGAGAGATTTCTCTTATTTGAATGCATCGAAGCCTGGTTGGTCATTAGTTTAGCTGTTGTAACGTACGCATAGAATACGGCCTTCTAGGAATAAAATTCTGTTGTAATAGAAATATGTTGAACACCATAATAGGGCGTATTTTAAACTTTTAGATGAATAAAATCGCTCTAGAAATAACTTAGATAAATAAAATCTTAGTTTTCCTGATTTGCACATAGGCAAAATTTACCAATATTTTCTGAACACAAAACACATTCGTTACGGAACTACCTCGGACGCTCCAGGTCACACTATATATAGCGCGTATCTATAAGAATATACCACCTGGTCAGTTAACAATATTATGGAAAGCTTCACTTCGGTGCGGCAGTAAAGAAAGAAACAGTGTTAGTGGAAACGATTAAGCCTTCTGTAACTTTAAAAGCAGACCTTTAAACGACCATTATATTAGTTCGTCTGGTGTGTGCCTTTGGTAAGTACCACGAAAAAATATATATATATAATATAATTTATATATATATATATAATATATATAGGATATAAAATATAAGTATAAATATTATATATTATTTATGTGTATTTCTATGAATTAATCAAAACAGTATGGGTCCAATTAGGAAGGTGTAGTAGATTTGTGTTAGAAAATTAGTGTGTTGCTGGTGAACCTTACAGGCTTGTGGATTATGCAGGCAAAGCCAGCAGCTTGGAAATATTCATAATAATTGAGAAATGATGGCCAAATGGTTACTCTGAAAGTTTAAATAGTATTTAATATAGGGCTATATCTGAAATTATACTTAACATAAGGATATTAAGAAAGCTCTATGAAAGAATGATTAATATTAAGTTTTTTATTTTTTATACTTAGTAGAAAGTTTTTATTTATATGGGGGAAAATATATATATATAAGTTAAACAATAAAAAAACATAGTATATAGTGTAACTACGGCATTTGTATATATATCAATGATATCATGAAATGAAATTTAAGACGGTATATAAACACATTTACTAGTTCAGGTAACCTGTGTTTGTTCAAGCCTTTGTAAACATGCTATATAGTTAGCGGTTGCTATAATATAAACTCTACGTAGGTAGTAAATAAAATATTTTTGCAGGCCTCAAATACAAATTTAAATATCTCTGTAGCCACAACAAAGATTTAAATAACATAATTTACCCACCAATAAAAAATACACTTACCATCAAGTCTAACCCTGTAAGTATGAAAAAGACACCCTGCAGCCTTGAGCTAATATCATAATCAGTAAGACAACTTCGCTATTCTAATGTAGGCACCTAGGGGATAAAGACACGAAAGGTAAGTGTATCATATTATATAAAGAGCATTTACTAACTCAGGTAAAATATATACTTAAGTAAATATAGTTGTACATATTGCTTTTCTGCATAAAAAGCCACTTGAAACAATAGGAAAGTGTTGGCAAGATAATTGTGTTACTGAGCCGTTAAATTGTGTTGTGGTGGATCACTTGGCACACAGGCTTGTGGCGTCTGTAATTCTAAATAAGCTCCTAAAACCACTTTATTAGGCAAAGCTGCCTCCTGGCTAAACTGGATGGATAATAAATTGAAAGAATCAATGGCATTGGCTTATTGATTCTGTCTGTAAAAAAATTCTAGGCACGTTAAACTTGTAATAAAAGAATTTCTTACATGGTATAATGCTAATATTTCACTAGCCATTAATTAAGCAAGTGGGTTAAACTGGCTACTTGTTTGACACATATCCCCTAAACAGATGTATAGGGCTTTGACCTGTCAATAGCTTGTTAACTAAACCACTTTTAGTTTTAATCATTTTTGGCTTACTACACCTGTAGTACACCACTGTAAAGTATCAGTCTGTCTGCTCTGTAAGGAAGAGTGGTGTGTTGTTGAGATCAGGCATGCTCCAGTCTACCCAGCTGTAAATGGGTAACTCACCCTAGTCCTGAGTTAGGGAAGGCAAAGGCTCCAGGGGAAGCAGGCCCTAAACTTGGTCACTTCAGCCGACGCAGGATGGTGTATGTATGAAGTAGTAGTAGTGTAGAGTGTGATTACCGCGAATGGTGTACTGTTCGTGTGCTGACCAATATAATCACTCATACACATGTGTCTACAAGGCACCAATGCAGACTGCTGGAATCTTAGTTTACTCAATTTATTCAGACGTACACACTGGGACATACGAGTACATCAGGCTTTGTTGACATAACAATTTGTAGGTATACATAGCAGATCTGAAGTCATGACACATGCAGAAATAATGGGTAGTACATCAAAGTTCAATGTCATGATACATCATCTTATGAAACCACGAAAAGGGGGTTTCTAGCAGGATTGAGATCTCTCTGTCACTGTCCGATAATAAGATAAATAATCTGTTCTCTTGGCAGTGATCAAAACAGACGATGACCGAAATCCAACATGGCTACCTTCCTGAGTTGTCGTTCACTCATTCATAGGAAGAATATCAGCCAAAGTTAATTTACAATGGATATATAAAGGATTTCATGAATGGTTCCATGCAGCACTACGGTGATCAGGTTAGTTCACGTAGCCATAACCGCTGCAGGAAAATCTGTCATCTTCGTCGATACAAAACACGACACTAGCATATCGAAGCACCCAAAAGTCAAGCTAGGCCTAACCGACGAGAGATCATCAAAAATACGAGCTGGGTTTACCTGGAGTCCGAATCATCTATATACTGACATAAGGAGAGTCTCTAACACAAACTATCGTAGAGACACTATCTCCTCCAGAAGAAAAAACCACTTCGTAAGACATTTTTTCTTGACGAAGGGACCAGCTCTTGAAAAAACGTACCCCGCCATTCTTAGCAGTACATCGGAACTCATCACGACTTGTTAAGACAACTCATACTTCCGCTAACAAGAATCTAGTCCCTCATACCCATCCAAAATATACAATATAGGACTGATTCTACTTGTACTAATAATATGTAATACATATGAATTCAGGCCATAAACACAATAAGCAAATTAATATATTTTCTGGCCCTAAAATTAAGTACAAACGCAAGCGTACTATTCTTGCGCTGGATCGATATCCAGACCGATTACTCCTATAATCAAAAGTGTGAATCAAACATGGATTATCTCGCTTTTACAATAAACAGCATTTTCATACACAGATGGATGCATGACTATATTTTTCCCATATTAAATAACCATATCGATTTTTTTGTAATATGTGCGTCAAAAATATGCACGCAACAGATTACCACACCCCTCGGGAAAAAAAAAAAATGGTACATTTTTTTTTTTGAAATACATCTAGGAGCAACATACAATAGGCTCACAACGCACCAATAACAATGCGCAGATGATAAGCATAAGTTTTATGACCTTAGAGAAAGCACTTCTCTAAGTATTAATATTTCCAGAGAGGTGTCACCAACGCATACTACAATATTAGCAATGACACAATTTCCACATTAGTTTATACATAAATTCCATCTAAGATATCTTAACATCATGATCATCAAAGACGAAAAACATTGAAAAAATCAGCGGTGAATAAATATCCATGAACCGCTAAGTAGTGTTACAATCAATATATGATATATTACATATGTGTACACATTTCAACATAGAAACAATTGTATCAAAGCTGTATAACAGTTATGAATCATGTGGGCATCTAGACAAAATATCTGCCATCACATTTTCTGACCCACGGATAGCTCGCACCGAAAAATGAAATGGCTGTAGAGCAATCGCGTATCGCGTTGATCTCGCGCTCTTCAGATTTTTACTCTGAATAGCCGTAAGAGCTTTCTGGTCAGTTTCCACAATGAAATGCGCGCCCAGAAGAAATCTTTGTAGTTTAAGGATTGACCAAACCATAGCCAATAATTCACGGTCTAGGACCGAGTAATTCTTCTCTGCGGCATTTAATTTCCGAGAAATATACATCACAGGATGCAGAGTTCCAGAGTACTCTTGCATTAGTGCAGCTCCAATCCCGGTGGATGAAGCGTCACTACGAAGAATAAATGTCTTATCCTTAGAAGGTAATACTAGGATAGGTGAAGTAGAAAACATAGTTTTAACCTTATCCAAAGAGGATTGACATTCTTGAGTCCAATGGACTACATTAGGAGACCCTTTCTTTAGCAAGGAAGAAAGAGGTGACATAATGGAGGACAGATTCGGTATGAATCGTCCATAAAATTGTATTAGACCTAAGAGACTTCGTACTTGCTTTTTAGTCTTAGGAATAGAAATGTTAAGTATCTTACTTGTATTATGGTCTTCTGTTTTTAGGAACCCATGACCAACACGGTGTCCTAAGAAAGATATTTCGCTAAAACCAATACATGCTTTCGATGGTTTCGCTGTCAGGTTATGCTCGCGTAAGATAGACAATAGTTCATTTATACCATTATAGTGATCGTTCCAAGTATCACTGAAAAGACAGATGTCATCAAGATACGCAATGACATCTGAGCGATGAGATAGGATTCGACGCATCATGCGTACAAATGTAGCAGGGGCGTTCATAAGACCGAAAGGCATGAAATTCCATTGGAATAGACCCCTAGGCGTCGAAAAAGCAGTAAACGGTTTGGCGTGTTCGGATAGTGGAACTTGCCAATATCCCTTAGACAAATCGAGTTTAGTAAAGAAGTGAGAATTCGATAGTCTCGTAAGTAGCTCTTCTAGTAAAGGCATAGGTTCAGCATCGAATTTAGTCACTTGATTCAATTTGCGATAATCCACGCAAAGACGTATGTTATTGTCTTTTTTCCGTACTATAACCATCGGCGAAGAATATGCTGATGTGGATGGTTCAATAATTTTTAACTCTATCATCTCATCTAACTCTTTCTCTACCTGTGCTTGGAAATGTATCGGGATAGGATACGGTCTGACTCTTATAGGACTATGGTCAGTAAGAATAATGTCATGTTGAATGACATCCGTTTGACCAGGAATGTCAGTAAGGACATCCTGAAATTGTTCTAACATAGTAGAAACTTGTTTCTGCTCTCCTGGAGATAATTCTGGAGAAATTGCAACATCTTTCCATGATTCATTAGAGTGAAGAGGAATCATTGGAAAAGGTAAATTTACATCCGAGAAACTCGTTTCCTCATCCTGTATTACTGACAGAGATGAGTACTGTCCATGTTGGACTGGAAAATCGTCCGTTGCCTGGAAAACAGGTTGTAAATAATCAGGACGTTCATGGAATTCCGTGAGCATGTTGATGTGGAAGGTTTTACGCTTCCCGTCAATATCGACGATATAGTCAACATCGGAAACCTTTGATATTATATCGTACGGACCTTTCCAAGAAATGAGAAGTCTATTTTCCCTACAAGGTAGCAAGACAAATGCTTTGTCACCTGGACAAAGTTGACGCAAACATCTCTTTTTATTGGCAAATTCCCTTGCCTTCTGTTTCGCAAATTCAGAAGAAGCAGTTGCCAATTTGCATGCTTCAATAATCTTGTGTCTAAGTGCGATGACATATTCATAAGAGGATTTTGTGTCATCGACAATATTATCAGCAGTTATAAGATCATGAAGTAAGGACATAGGACCTCGCGGTTTCGCGCCAAAGACAAGTTCAAAGGGAGAAAATCCTGTATGTTCGTTGGCGACCTCTCTATATGCAAAGAGAGCCGCGGGTAAAACCCTATCCCAATCCTGAGGATGATCTTCTGTTATCTTACCTAGTAGGTTTTTCAGAGTTCTATTCAAACGTTCCACCATCCCATTGGACATAGGATGATAAATACTACTCAGCGATCTCTCTATCTTCAGAGTCGACATTACTTGAGACATGGTATCCGATATAAGTTGGGTACCATGGTCGGATAATATTTCTGCTGGAAACCCCAGACGAGAAAATATTAACCAAAGAGCATCTGCGACATCAGCAGTAGTTATGCTCTTTAGAGGAACAGCCTCCGGCCAACGTGTGCACATATCAACACACGTCAGAATAAATTGGTGTCCTCTAGCAGACTTTATCTTAAATGGACCAATGATGTCTATCGCCATTTTTTGAAATGGCCGAATGGGAATGTCTGCAGCCTGAATAGGTGCATCATGGCGTGGACCTCTGGATTTAATCTCTTGACATACTTTACAAGATCGACAATAGATTCGTATGTCCTTATTCACAGCAGGCCAAAAGAAAGATTGAAGAACTCTAGCTTTAGTACGGGAAAAACCCATATGTCCAGCACACTGCGAATCATGAGCGTGCTGTAAAATTTTAACTCTCATATTTTTAGGCACAAGGATTTGAGAATGAATGGACTTAGCGGAGTCTTGTACCATACGTACAAGTACGCCATTCTTCATCGTAATCCAAGATTTACGATTTGTATCCTTATTCGGATCACCTTTTGTTGCCAGAGTAAAGAATTTCTTTAGAGTAGGATCATCTTCCTGCTGTTTAATAAAGGAATCGTGTGAAATCTCCAAGGGATCATCTTGGATCTGCGCATCATTATCTTCAGAATGTGAAGATTGTGGCATATTGAGAGCTTGAGCCCTAGTGATTACTGCATTAGCAGATTGCATATTAACATTTTCCCAATTAGAGATTTGCTGTGGAGTGCATTCTTTCACTCCATGAATGCGACCGATGATAAGATCAGCGATCGGATTCGGCAAGAGACATGCTTGCACCTCTCCTGTAAAGAACGGTGTAGCAATATTGATAATGGCAGTGGAGTACTTCTCCAATGTGCCACCAAATGTTACACATTTGACTATATTGCCCGTAGCTCGAGAAGGATTTACGAGTGATTGCCTCACTCCAATGGTAGTGCACCCCGAGTCGAAAAGAATTGATACCGGAGTACCATCTATTAGGCCCCTATTAAAGACAAGAGCACCCCTTCCATTATGCGCAATTGACGCATGGAGAGCGGGAAGTGGGTGACCGCAGCTTAAAGTAGAAACTGTGGTTGGATCGAATAATGTTTTGCATTGCGAACACTCAGATGCTCTAGCAAAATCGAAAGCGGAATTTGCTACACTATTGGAGTCTTTTTTATCATTATTCTGATTATCGGTGTCGTGGAACTCCTGTTGTGCAGAGTTAGCCTGGTAATAAGATTTACCATGTCTTTTGTGTTGTGATCTACCTCGGTTATAATTGTCTCTATAATTATTATTGCCTCTGTTATAACCCCTATTTGGGTTTGAATCATAATATTCATGATCATAATCATCATGCTCGTTATATTGAGTATCCCTGTAATATTGTTTCTTTTGTCTCCATGAAGCACTTGGGTAGTTCCTATAGCTACTCCCTTTCCGAGAATTTCTAACATTATGGGTACCCCTCGCGTGTCGAGGACTATCAGCCCGATTCCAGTTCTTCGAAGAAGAACCCTGATTTGAGTGGTTATCTTGGTTTTGATACTTATTCCAATTAACCTTTTTATCAAATTTATTTTTAGCTCCTTGGAATTTGTGTGAGTAATTCTGATTATATTCTGTTGCCGAAGCAACTGGCATACTCTCTTTAATGTTAGAGTTACTAAGAATCATGTCAGGGTGTGCCGTGGCATACTGGTCACAATATTCTTCCATTTGCTTTATTGTACTAGGTTTACGCTCATGTAAGAACTCTAGGAATGATTTATTTACAGAAGACATGACCTTGTCTCTTAGCAATAAATCTGTAAGACCATCAAATGTTTTCTCTGTTTTGGATAATTCAATCCATCGTGAAAGTGTAATTCGTGCTTTTGAGATGAAATCTGAGAATTCTACACCTACCTCAGGTCTCATTGTTTTAAACAAAAGACGGTAACCTTCCTCAGACAGCTGATATCTCTTTATCAAAGCTGCCCTAACAGCATCATAATTGTCTTTGTCGGCCTCTTCAACAAAATATAACTTACTCAGAGACTCCCCTTTTAGATTTTCAGACAACTGATTCACATACTGTGATTTGTCAACATTATGAGATCGACAAGCCCGTTCAAATCTAGAAAGCCAAAATGTTATGTCATCACTGGTAGGGTTAAAACGCTGGTACTTTGACCTTGTACACAAAGGGTTTACCATTACCACCAGATGCCTGATTAACATTACTCATACATGTCAATTTTAATTTCTCTAATTCAAACTCATGTTCTCTTATTGCTTTTCTCTCTTCAGCTTCTCTATCTAATCTTTTCTGTTCTGCAGCAGCTTCTAGTTTTTTTCTGTTCTGCAGCAGCAGCAACTTCTAGTTTTTTCTGTTCTGCAGCAGCTTCTAGTTTTTTCTGTTCTGCAGCAGCAGCAACTTCTAGTTTTTTTCTGTTCTGCAGCAGCAGCAACTTCTAGTTTTTTCTGTTCTGCAGCAGCTTCTAGTTTTTTCTGTTCTGCAGCAGCAGCAACTTCTAGTTTTTTCTGTTCTGCAGCAGCAGCAACTTCTAGTTTTTTCTGTTCTGCAGCAGCTTCTAATTTCTTCTGTTCTGCCTCAAATCTCCTTTCCTCCACTTGCATCTGCAATTTCTTAAGTTCAGCAGCAGTATCAGCTTCTTTTTCTAATCTTTTTTCTTCAGCTAAGGCTTTCCTTTCTTCTGCAGCAGCTTTTTTTTCTTCTATTTGAAGTCTTCTCTCCTCAGCCGCAGCTTTTTTTTCCTCAGCAGCAATTTTTTTTTTCTTCAACAGCAGCAGCAATTTTTTTTCTCTTCTGCAGCTAATGCTTTGTCATATTGAGCAACAGCCCATTGTTCTAAGTCTTTTCCAGTCTTATCAAAAGATTTTCCTAGTGTAATGAAATAATCTAAGGTAGACATATTGTCTTCTTAAATCAGAAACCTGAAAAAGTAAATAAATTACTCTCTTTGTTAATGGGAGACAAGTCTATACCTTAGACTTAGTCTTAGTCCAAACTTGTATGGTTTACAATAACCAATGATAACTTGAGTACCTGTGGACAACAATAATTGTATCTCAAATACTGTGGGGACAAGCCTTACAAAGGTCTTGTATACCTCACTGTAATCAAAGATCACTTGAGTACCTGTGGAAAAAAAATATTTCCCTTTACCAATAACTTTGGGAGACAAGCCTTACAAAGGTCTTGTATACCTCAATGTAATCAAAGATCACTTGAGTACCTGTGGAAAAAAAAATATTTCCCTTTTCCAATAACAATCAGAAAGTACTGATCTGTACTATACTATCAGTGTATACCACTATACGTCATATGTCAACTAAAGACATTACAAATGACAAACAAGAAAAGACAATCTGAAAACATTTGCAGAGATCAAATTAAATTAAATAGGGGAAATGAAAAAAATGATCACAGAACCTGTGATGATAACTGCCATAAGATAACAAGACAAATAACGCTACAGTGTATAAACATAAGGGTGTAAAAAACTGAAATGAAAGGAAAGATGAGACCTACAATTATACAAACAAATCAAACAAAACTAAGGAACACAAAAAATGTTACAAATACAAATATGAAACAGTCGTCACAACTAACCAAATATTTGCAAACTATGTTGCAAGCAAATTTCAATTAAGAAATTGCTCCCTATCGAACGCCAGAACAAGACCAATATTACTCGGTATTTCCTGTTCTAGTCACACAGAATATAAACTAATTTAATACACAACAAATAACATGTAAGCATAAATAGCATATAGCATACAATATCATTTTATGTCATGAATGGAATGTGTTGCCAGTATAGTGTTGTAAAGTAGGCACAGTTTATTTAAATAATACTAACTTGCCACTTTATTCAGTAATAGACTTAAGTTTAAACTATTACACTGTCAATTTTTTCTCTGTTGAGCATATGAAGATCCCACGATGAACTATGCACTTTATTCAGCAACACTGCGATTCTTCTGTACATTGAGAAATGTCAACAATATTGCTCCAGATATTTTCTACACTTGATACCACTGTCCTGTGTAATACTGTCTGTACAGCGAAAAACTGTCAACAAGTGCTGACCTAGATACAGCATCCTATCGGTAATACAGGTCAAGCTGTCCTACTGGTGTTGATGTGTTCAAACAAATGTTCTTTCAGCTGTAAACTGTGATTCTCAACACAAAACTGCGTAAGCTGGACCCAGGAATCTGGCTCGCCACTGTAAAGACGTTATTTCTTACTACACCTGTAGTACACCACTGTAAAGTATCAGTCTGTCTGCTCTGTAAGGAAGAGTGGTGTGTTGTTGAGATCAGGCATGCTCCAGTCTACCCAGCTGTAAATGGGTAACTCACCCTAGTCCTGAGTTAGGGAAGGCAAAGGCTCCAGGGGAAGCAGGCCCTAAACTTGGTCACTTCAGCCGACGCAGGATGGTGTATGTATGAAGTAGTAGTGTAGAGTGTGATTACCGCGAATGGTGTACTGTTCGTGTGCTGACCAATATAATCACTCATACACATGTGTCTACAAGGCACCAATGCAGACTGCTGGAATCTTAGTTTACTCAATTTATTCAGACGTACACACTGGGACATACGAGTACATCAGGCTTTGTTGACATAACAATTTGTAGGTATACATAGCAGATCTGAAGTCATGACACATGCAGAAATAATGGGTAGTACATCAAAGTTCAATGTCATGATACATCATCTTATGAAACCACGAAAAGGGGGTTTCTAGCAGGATTGAGATCTCTCTGTCACTGTCCGATAATAAGATAAATAATCTGTTCTCTTGGCAGTGATCAAAACAGACGATGACCGAAATCCAACATGGCTACCTTCCTGAGTTGTCGTTCACTCATTCATAGGAAGAATATCAGCCAAAGTTAATTTACAATGGATATATAAAGGATTTCATGAATGGTTCCATGCAGCACTACGGTGATCAGGTTAGTTCACGTAGCCATAACCGCTGCAGGAAAATCTGTCATCTTCGTCGATACAAAACACGACACTAGCATATCGAAGCACCCAAAAGTCAAGCTAGGCCTAACCGACGAGAGATCATCAAAAATACGAGCTGGGTTTACCTGGAGTCCGAATCATCTATATACTGACATAAGGAGAGTCTCTAACACAAACTATCGTAGAGACACTATCTCCTCCAGAAGAAAAAAACCACTTCGTAAGACATTTTTTCTTGACGAAGGGACCAGCTCTTGAAAAACGTACCCCGCCATTCTTAGCAGTACATCGGAACTCATCACGACTTGTTAAGACAACTCATACTTCCGCTAACAAGAATCTAGTCCCTCATACCCATCCAAAATATACAATATAGGACTGATTCTACTTGTACTAATAATATGTAATACATATGAATTCAGGCCATAAACACAATAAGCAAATTAATATACTTTCTGGCCCTAAAATTAAGTACAAACGCAAGCGTACTATTCTTGCGCTGGATCGATATCCAGACCGATTACTCCTATAATCAAAAGTGTGAATCAAACATGGATTATCTCGCTTTTACAATAAACAGCATTTTCATACACAGATGGATGCATGACTATATTTTTCCCATATTAAATAACCATATCGATTTTTTTGTAATATGTGCGTCAAGAATATGCACGCAACAGGTTGCAATTAAATTCGTTTCAGGTTTTATCCTGTAAACCTAACAAATATACAAGATGCATCTCTTACTGAGGTTACGACGGATGCAGTGCCGGTCTATGTCAAAGGGCCAGACATCTCGTGTATACCACGTGGAAGAATTTCAGCAAATATTTCTATCCAATATCAGAGGGAGCCATCTTCAGTGACTCAGATAAGTTGCCCACAAAGGCAACTGTACAGCATATCCCTGTTCACCAAAAATAAAATTAACATTTTATGATGACTATAGCAGTGTAGATCTTCAATCAGAACTGTGAAATTAACAAATATTACCTAATCCAGAGAGAGACCAACCAAGCAAGACTTTCTCCATAGTGACAGACATCTTAATTCAGTGAAAGACATTGTTGAACATTTTATTATTTATTTAATGTTGTAATATGATTTCTTTTAAAACTTTTCAAACAGAAAAGAGTAAATGTACAAATAAATTGTAAATATTTACCAGCAGACTTACTTAAATTCTTTAAGTTAAGTTACAGTCCTTCTTCTTCTTCTTCGTTCGTCCTGAAAAGGACGGTGGTTGCGTTGTTTCTGTTTACGCCTAAGCTGTGATATCTGCACCTTTCGGTCGACACATCCGACTTCTGCACGGCATTTTTTAGGACCGGGTTTGCCTTCCCATTGCGATCCACACTCGCTAAGCCAGCCTGCACTGCTGCAGACTGTTTCCAGGACCACCACGTGGAGGTGGAGTGCGGTCTTGACCAGCTCTGGTTCGCTGGTCCTGACGCAGGCAGTCAAGCTATGAGTCGCTGACTGCATTCACTATTGCTGCATCTTGAGGTCCCAGTTACAGTCCTTGTTGGTGAATTTAATTAAATAATTACCCCTAGCAGAGTTAATAACAATAACAATTACCATATTAACAGGGGGAGCCGCGCTAGCGTAGTGGTTACAACACCGCTCTGGCGACCGGGTGATACAGGATCAAACCCGGGCGACGGCATTTGAGGATTTTTCGTCGACCGGGATTTGGACTGGATTAACTCGAGACCTGGCGAGGACATTTGAAGGAGTGTCGTCGACCAGGGACTGGCGGCTCCTGAGCCGACCCAGCTGCAATGGGTACCTCCGAAATCGGAGAGTATTTGCCTGAATGGCGAGGGACACCTGTCTCTGTACAAGAAATAAAGGGATACTCACGTAAAAATCAATGTCAGGTTAGACATAAAAAAATAATAACCTGAGATTTCGCCTCTAGCGGGCAGAAAAAAAAAAAAAAAATAAAAATTAAAAACCATATTAACATAGGAGGATCTGGAGAAGTAGCAAATAAGGACTCAGAGTACTACATTACCATCTTCTCCGGGAACTTATACAGCTTGACCCTACCTTTGTTGTCTATACACCCTTACTCTTTTCAGAGAAGGGGTATTACTGATAAGACCAGATTCTTATCTGGCACTATCCTGGTATCATCTGATACACCTTTATGTCCAGGATATCTTATTAAATTCAATAACCATCTACCCTCTCGCGACAATGGTATAGCTCTATTTAGAGGTAAATATATGTCTTAATGTATAAGTATATGTATATATATATATATATTGCTTTCATACATGTAATAACTGAATCAACTTTATTTGTTTAGTTTTAAAATAACATGTAACAAATGTAATAGTGAACTAGTCTTTAACAGTTTAAATTAAATATGAAAAGATTGGTGAAATTTAAATAGAAACAAATGCCTCTGCTACGTACATTTGTGGACTGCGAATTAACAGGCGCATTCTCTCTTTGTGCACCCACTAATGTTAATCTCTCAGAAGAATTAAATTCCCGAGTATACAGTGTAACTCAGGGAAGATGAATAAAATTCACCCTATTCCTCTGGGTATTAACTGGGAAAATGTGTCAGGACAGCGCGAATAATGAGTTGCCTGAGTTACAATTAACAAAGTGCATATATCTCACAAAATATTATACACTTTAGGCACATGTGATGTAATCATCAGACGTCACTGCTCCATTCAGAGTCTGGGGTCATCTCTGCTGTCAGTTTTCCGCACGACTAGCTAGAAGAAATAACCAGCGCTTGCTGAAGTGGTTTATGAATATACTATTTTCCTATGTTGAGATTGCCAGCCTCATATATAACGATTCAGCTAGAAAACATGTTAAATTCACATTTGTAAAATAAAGGTTTACACTTACCCCAAGTTTTAGGAATGCACAATCTCCTCGCGCAGGGTAGATTGGACACGAGCAATTATGGTTATATGCTCTCGAATCACTTGTCTGGGAAATTATAGTAATTCCTTCTTATGACGTGTGTTCTGCGATACACTTCGTCTGGGAAACTAATAATTCCTCTTCGATGGATGTTCTGCGATACACTTGGTCTGGGAAACTGATAATTTCTCTTCTACGTGTGTTCTTCGTTACACTTGGTCTGGGAAACTGTAAGAATTCCTCTTTGACGGGTGATCCAATTCCTAGATTTCCAGTCTTCGTATTTTAAGTCCTTGTACCTTAAGTTTTTCAGTCTCTGTATTTATAAAGGCGGGCTTACTTTTAAGGTTTTAAGTTTTCCAAATACTTCGATCTGTCACTCATAATATAGGAATTCTAATTCCGATGTCTCACTGGCTGCTGGGAGTCGCTCATATGACGTGCGCTGCAGTCTCTCTGTTCTGTGTCTCTTAATTAGCTAGATTATATTTCCAGTTTCCAGCTCAGATCACAGACGGTCTTTCCGCCGAGTTTTCCAATGAAATTCAATGTATATCCTGGCGCTCACTTTAAACCAATGGAATGTCTTTAGACTTTGTTGGTCTCGGTGTTCAATTCAAAAAATCCCCCACGTATTACAAATATTACATTTAATATTGCAACGCTTGACCTCTTTATAATAAGACGTAATATTTCCAGTGACATCTTGTGCACTCTCACAAACAACATGTGACCATGTTTGCCTGGCGTAATGCCTTCCGCCAAGATATCTACCCAGACAGATTATATGTAACAATCACAAGGGATTGTCCCACAAAAAACGATAAACGCATCTACTCTCTGTGTAGTCTGCCAGACAAAGACACGGTCGTCGGCAGCCCCAGACAAACAATCTGGTTCTATTCAGCGATCGGACACTTTACCGTCTGGTGTAAACACCGTCATCAGCTTTTCACCTGGGGTCAAATGTTGGACCGACGCGTTTCAAAAGATGGTCAGACTGAGAGAATAGATAAGCGTATGACCAGTATAAATACCTAGTATTATCGCATTTATCTTGCGGAACGTAATCAATTATGCGTGTAAAGAAGATACGTCCGTAGGGGAGTACAGTGTTAGAGACTTCACCCAACTGATCCAACATAGAGCGCAAAATAATGAATGAAAGGGCAACAAATTTCCAAATAAAAGCGGTGGTTGAGAAAAATGAAGAAATAAAATGATACTGCCGTAGTGGCTAAAGGTGTGAGAGAGCCACCAAAAGAACACGTACATATGTTTTGTCACATCCATAGGGCTGAAGCTGTGAGAGATCACACAAAAGAGCATATTCAAACGTTCTGTGACAGCTAGCTTTACAAGGCAGTCATTGTTCTGCAATCCTCAGGGTAAGAGAGATAGAGGGAGACTGAAAGAAAGAAAAAACTCGTAGGGGAAGAGAACTGGAGAGAGAAGAGAACTGGAGAGAGAAGAGAACTGGAGAGAGAAGAGAACTGGAGAGAGAAGAGAGCTGGAGAGAGAAACGAATGGCATGAGGAAGACATGGAAAGACTTTCAGCTGATGCCACGGGACAGGATGACTTGGCATAAGTTTGTTGAACCTATGTTCCTTGGGGAGCTAAAGGGTATTGATTGAGCATGTAGTTCTTAAATCGACGGTCGTAGTGGCTAAGAGGTATGACGTCCGCATCTAATTCTAGAGGTACCGGGTTCGATTCCCAGTTGAGGGAATATATTTTTTTGGAAAATTGTTTTTCAGAACCAGTGGTCCTAAAGATGTCGTACTCCCCCCTGGTCTCCTGGGTAGTGAAGTCGGATGCCTAGCCTTCTCGGATAAGGGCGAGAAAATAGGAGGTCCCGTGTGCAAGTTGAGAACGTTAAGAATCCCACGGAAGTTGGAAATCGTAAAGAGTAGTCCATACGGCCGCTACCCCGGCAAACTTTAAAGATTAGAAACCTACCCACTGTGCTGAGATCCTCCTTGTGTGATTTATGGGAGGGAGATGAGCACTGATGGAATTGTCCGTTTGCAATAAAGATAGTCCTTTAAAACCAAACCAAACCAAATCCACGGACAGCTGCGTAAAAAAGAGGAGGGTGGGCGATGGGCTTCGAGTTATCTATATATGTGGTGTGTGTGGGGGGGGGGGGGGAGGGGGGGGAAGAGGTTAAGTAAAGTTGGTCATTATGAGTGGTAGACATCTGTTCACATTATGTTCGACAGTCAAAATAGATGTTACGTGGCAAATTACATGCTGGTGAAGTGGCTCGTGCACAAGCAGTGTATGAGTACGCGCGTGCGAATAGGACAGCAAGTGCGTGGTGAAGATAATACGCATTCAATTCATAGTTGTGATGTTAATCTATGGTTGGGGGTATATAGGTGCGAGTTGAGGGCTGCGCGCGCGTGTGTGTGTGTGTGTGTGTGTGTGTGAGTGTGTGTGTGTGTGTGTGTGTGTGTGTGTGTGTGTGTGTGTGTGTGTGTGTGTGTGTGTGTGTCGGATGTGAATGGGTATTGAGTAGAGCGCTGAAGTGAGTGTATATGTGCTTGGGTAGCTGTGTCTTAGAGAATTGAGTGTTTGTAGAGGTGCCCGGATTTCTGGTTAGATGTACGTGGGAAGTGTATTATGAGTTGTATCAATCAATCAATACCCCATTAGCTCACCAAGGAGCATATGTCTTCAACAAACACATGTCAAGTCCTCCTGTCACATGCCATCCGCTCAAGTTCTTTCCATGTTTTCCTCATCATTTTCCCCTCTGTATCTAGTTCTCTTCTCCATGTGTTTTAGGGTCTACCTCTGCTTCTCCTTCCATGTGAATTCCAGAACAAGCTCTGCATTGTAATGCTATCAACAGGTCTCCTCAATGTGTGTCCTATCCATCGCCAGCGTCTTCTTCTCATCTCTTGTTCCACTGGCACTTGTATGGGTCTTGTCATCAGTTCCACATTTGTGACGCTGTATGCCTTCATTTTAATTTTCGTTTTAGCTCCGTGTGGAACGTGAGGCCACTATTTTAGCAGGCATCCTTGCAGGAAACCTGCATCAAGCAATCACGTGCTCTTGGAGTGGTGGTTTCTGTAGCAATTTTTTACATGACGAGGTTGCTAATCCCATGTACATCCTCATATTAGTCACCTACAGCAGGTGTTCGCTGAACACTGAGGACGTACGGGCAGCTCTGACGCAGCTGACGAGTCTCGTGTTAGTCACCTACAGCAGGTGTTCGCTGAACACTGAGGACGTACGAGCAGCTCTGACGCAGCTGACGAGTCTCGTGTTAGTCACCTACAGCAGGTGTTCGCTGACCACTGAGGACGTACGGGCAGCTCTGACGCAGCTGACGAGTCTCGTGTTAGTCGCCTACAGCAGGTGTTCGCTGAACACTGAGGACGTACGGGCAGCTCTGACGCAGCTGACGAGTCTCGTGTTAGTCACCTACAGCAGGTGTTCGCTGAACACTGAGGACGTACGGGCAGCTCTGACGCAGCTGACGAGTCTCGTGTTTGTCGCCTACAGCAGGTGTTCGCTGAACACTGAGGACGTACGGGCAGCTCTGACGCAGCTGACGAGTCTCGTGTTAGTCGCCTACAGCCGGTGTTCGCTGACCACTGAGGACGTACGGGCAGCTCTGACGCAGCTGACGAGTCTCGTGTTAGTCGCCTACAGCCGGTGTTCGCTGACCACTGAGGACGTACGGGCAACGTTGGCGCAGCTGACGAGTCCTTTTTAGGGCAAGTCCTTTTCAGGGCTTTATGCTAGCAGACAAGGAAAGAGAGACAGAGATAGATTTTTATAAAATCGCATGGAGAAGAGGTTGGACACGATGAGGAAGACACGGAAAGAACTTGAGCTGCTGGCACGTGACAGGAAGACTTGGCTTGTGTTTGTTGACAGCTTATGCGCCTTGGGGAGCTAAAGAGTGTTGATTAATTGATTGATTGATTGACTGACTGACTTTGGCAACAACAATTTTATAACATTTAGACACAAAGCGAGGAATAACATGTTAAACACAAAATTAAATAGACTTTAAAATAAACTGGAAAACAAGAGAATTCTAATACTCTTCAAAAACAAAATAACAAGATGTCAGTATTCTCTTTCATTCACTTTTCCCTTTATTTTGCAATGTATATAGAGCCACGGTAGCGCAGTGGTTAGTGCACTGGCTTCCTAACTCGGTGGTCCATGATTCGATCCCCAGTTGAGGTGGGATTTTTTAGACCACAAAGGGCTCCGGGGTCGACTCAGCCTCATGAAATGGGTACCAGAGCAAATCTGGGAAGGTTAAGGCGGCCGGCGTGATGATGGCCACATCACCTGTAGTGTACCGATGATCAAGAAAATATGGGCCTAACACCATATTCCCAATATTCCTCAGTGGGCGTGTAACGGGATCCTTTTCCTATAGCCTACAGAGTACGGAGTCACCACTGCAGCCTTGCAGTACTCGAAGCACCCATGTGCTCTTGCCAGTGGCGTGCTAAGGTGGATGCGGGGAAGGGGGGGGGCGGTCCACCTCGGGTGACAGCCCAGGAGGGGGTGGCATCAGACACATTTATGATAGTTCTTACTGTTAAACATATACTTTCCAATGTGTATCTTTATGGAAGGGTAGAGGGGGTGTATGTGCCAAATGTAAGATCCGCCCTGGTCGTCAACTACTTTAAGTATGCCTCTAGCTCAGTGTTTCTCAACCCTTTTATGTTCACGGCACACTTTTTAATTTTCTAAACATTTGCGCCACACCTATCTATTACAGTGATATATACTAACTTAAATACACTAATTGGTAGGTACTTTAGAATAAAGAAAACTCTCCATTCGATTTTCTTTTAATTGCTTAAAATCATTACGTAGTAGATATATTTGACCCCCCAAAAAAAATATATATATATTTTTTTTTCCATACAAACATGATCGTCCTAATGCGATACTTGGGATTGATGCTTTTGAGTAATTTCTTGGATATTAGGGGGTATTTGAGATAAGCAAACTCTTATTTCATCTTCAACACAGAGTCTATCCTTTTTTTTTTTTTCATGCTTGTAAGTGTTGAAAATCCGAACTCGCATAAATATGACGCAGAAGACTGCATCAGAATAATGAAAGCTCGTTTTGCAATAACATAATGCTCGTCTTTAATAGAAATCCAGAATGCGTCCAGAGGTATCTCAGGGTGTTTCATTTTAAGAACTGGATCAGTTGAAACAGAAGCTAACTGTTCTTCTATTATTGTAAAATCCAAGTCAGATGAAACAGGCAAAAATGGATTTCTTTCCCAGTCGAATCTCTCTGTAGTCAACGATGGAAAGTAATACTGGATATTTTGCTCCAATGTTTCCAAAATGCTCCATTTTGAGGGTAGCAATGTCTTTTATATTGTTTTTGTGTACCAGTGGAAACATATGCTGAAAATAGTATTGCAGGGCAGAAATTTAAAAAGGCAATTATGCCTTCTTTACCCTGATGAAATAAAAATTTCGTTCGTTCGTTCCCTAGCTCTTTTTAACCAGATTATTATACCGTTTTTTAAATACCATTTTACTTTTTAATTTGTATATATATATATTTTTTTTTTTTAAATGACAGTAAGGATGTTTTCATTTCGTCCGGGCATACTGGTATTCACGCTGTTTAAGCACTTACATATTTCTGCCAGGTATGCCAACTTGGTACACCGGAGAGATCTCATTTTTTTAAGTAGGCAGTCAAAGTATCAAATATATCTTGACCTCTCGTGCGATCTACAAGTTCTCTGCAGCATTAAAATTGGTTTATGATTTCATTTCCATGGACAAAGTGAACAAATGCTAATAGTTGTGCTTTGCCACTTATGTCTGTAGGTTCATCAACTTGTAGCGCAAAGTCTGATTTTTTAAGCTCTGTTGAAATATATTCCTCAATGTTAGAAGACATCTCGATTATTCTTCTTCTAATCGTATCGCCAAGCAACGGAATTTTTGTAATTTCTTTTTCCGCTTGACTACCAAACATTGTTCTAACAATCGAACGGCACGCAGGCAAAATAAGTGACTCACCTGTAGTATATGATTTAATTTTCTGTGCTATGATTTCGGCTACATGATAAGAAGCTGTTTGAGCTTAATCAGATACTTTAACTCTTTGTTCAATATAACGTACTTGTTTTGTTTGTTGTTCAACTAACCTTTTGAAAGAAGTCAAATCTTTATTCCGGAGATGTGCATGTTGAGTAGTCAAATGTCTTTTCAATTTGCTAGGAACCATGACTTCGTTCAAAAGTTTGCCACCGCACATGACACATAATGGCTGAGGACAATCTTTCCAGACCAAGAAAATCCCAGACTTAAATAGCTTGTCCATGTACTGTCTACGAACTTTAGATTTAGAAATCTTACTCGGTGTTGGCGTGACCTCGTTCAAACTGTTGTTTTCATTTCTGCAAATACTAGTCATGCTGTCATTGTTACTATTTTCTTTGACACGTTTTCTTGTAATAAATATATCCATATCTACTTTTAAAAAAGTGTTAAGACGGAAAATCGAGTGTACTAAGTATTTTACACAGTTTTACAAATCAAACACAAGCAAGTAACACCACGCTGATCAATAACATTCCCTCAGACCTAAAGGTGTTTTATATTTGGACATGCGCCCTAATATAACCTACTTGGATGAACGGGACGCACCTCGCCAAAACGAGGCAAAACATTAAAAAAACACACACACACACAAATTGTACGCGCATGCGCATATTCTCAAGTTCCTTTTTCTTACCGCTCTTTCTGATATGAAATTTAATTAGGTCCAACTGGAAGTACTATGCTTCATCCATGGCCATTGAACGTTATTTGTGCACCTCTTGCGTTGTTGTAAATTTTAAAGTATATCTAGTTTTGTTCATAACAGTTAATAGCTCCAATTATTACCGAATGAATTCAAGCTGTAAGATCAATTTCACATTACATGTTCACTAAAAATATACTTCATGTAGTAAATTTACAAACATTTTTCGGCATACTTTGATAGGTGCCGCGGCACACAACTTGAGAAACACTGCTCTAGCTCTTACAGCAGGGGTTTTCATAGCAATGTATTTTGCACGATGGGATTTCAAACCTCATTCATAGCCTAAAGCCGGCCCTTATGAACAATAACCTTTACTTCACGGGGGGACGGGTCACTGCCAGTATGTTAAGGTGGGGTTTGAGAGAGTGGTTGAGTAATCGTGCTGATTTAAAAATATGTGTACGCTGTGGGTGTCCAACAACATTGCTTCAAACTTGGACAAAATTGAGAACCGTTATCGTGGATGGGTCCACGTACAAGTACATTTAATGACGGACATCATATGAATTCATGGCAGTAATACAGTATATATAAGCATCAAAGCAGTCTCCTACAGTCAATAATGCATCGTCGCATGACAGCCTATGTACTCGCAATGCCGGTAAACGGAATCATTGGTGTAGTGAAAACTGACAGCTGGCGATGAAAATATTTATAATAGTACTCCCTGAATTTCCTTATTCATCAATATAGGATGTTCAAATACTGCATCAATAGAATTAAAGTGGCGACCTTCGGTTAATTATAAGCTACGTAGTGGATATATAACTTCATGAACTTTGTGAGCAGTAATAATCCACGTCCTGCTAGACGGATTCAAACGACGAAAGGTCAAGAAGGACAAGTTGCATGCATAGTGCAGCGCCTTACTACGTCATTCTATTATAAGTGACGTCTACACATAACCGCGTTCAATGTACATATCTTATAGTGTAAAATACATCATGTTGACTTCAGATAAATATGTTAGCGCGTAAATTTAAACTGGTAACAAAATCTAAATGAGACCAACATGTAATAGACATAAATATACCTTAACACAGTATCCCTCTGAAAACACCGATAGTTTGAAAGTAGGCAGCTTAATTTTATTCCTTCAGTAATCCACCACTTTCGCCACTCTCCGCCACTCCTTTGTCAGCATCCACCTCATCCACTTCACTTAGTGTTAAGAGACGTAGAAAACAAAAAGCTGATATTACTGTATTACCAGTTACACAAATGACGCTGGACGTCTTTTCCGGCCTTCTTCCGTTTTGTGAACGTAACGCGTGCAAACAAAACAGTATCTCGCGCATTACGTAACGTATGAAATCTGGAGAATAGAGAGATCAAACTTCAAAGCACATAGATCTGTACTGAGAAGAACGGAGATTTATATTGTGAAGCACGTAGATTTAGATTGTGAAGCACATAGACTTGTACAATCACAGATATTACTTCTAACATTTGTACTAGGGGGTACAACTTTTACCGTGAAGCCTGTGTTCTTGCACTGTGAAATATATTTCCGGATGTGAAGGGTGAAGCTTGTGAGTCCACATCAGTGGCGTAACTAGGGTGGGGCAGTGGGACGCTGCTCAGGACACAAGCGTCAAATTTGGGGGGCGCCATTTTTATGGTTTAAAAAATGCAAAAATTCCACATTTCATTTATACAATCCCATTTATCCCACTTCACATCTTCCAAATAATTTTTTTTTAAATCTAGTAAAATAAACAGTCAATTGTTTTGTGTTTTCATATTTTCTTCTAATACCAGATTTCATAGTGTGCCGTAGTTTTTGCTGTTTCTTGGAACGTCTGTTTATTGATATTTTCCGATTTTATTTAATTTTTATTTTGTTTCTACGAAGGAAAAATAAAAATAAAACTTTTCTGTACAATGGCAGTTATTGCTTATTGTTTTGGCGTTAGATTCAATGACATCTGTTGGATACAAATAACAAATATGGGAAACTAAGTGCCAGGGATCATGACCTCCAGGACGACCCAGAGTTCACTAGGTGGACAACTTTAGACAATCCCTGAAGGACCGAGGACTAGATTGGAATCAAGCCACGAGGAAGATAGCCGATATGATAGTATGGCGTTCTGTCTGGCAAACATCTACAGTACAGGGTAGAAGAGGAACAACTAAGTAAGTAAGGATCCAAATGAGGAAATATGCATTTTTAAAATAGGACTTTTCAATCACGCGGTATGCCGGCAGTGGGACAGCCTCCCAGTAAGTTGATAGAAGGGTGTGATTATAAACTATATAAAGAGCGTTTCAATAGTAGGTAATCTGATCATCATAAGCACTCCTCCCGTCGGATAAGCGTTTCGGCCCTTTAATCTCCTTTACAATTTAAAATGCACGGGCCCCCTTGCGTCATGGCGCACAAAAGTATGTCTCCTGTTGTGATTTTCTCGCCTGCGCTGGGAATTGAACCCATTCCATCTTGGTTGCTTCTGATTTTCAATCTCCTGGTTTTATCCATGCTGCCAGCGGGAGGCAAATGTAAACATAGCCATTATGCTGTATATCAATTACTGTCCTGAATTCCCAAGCCGGTTGCGGTTGTTCCACTGCCAACACGATACCCTTTCCTCATTTTCAACAGTCTGTTAAGTGCCCTCGTTCTTGACTATCCTTTCATACCCAATAGTTTCTGTAGATCATACACGAAGGCAGCAACTAGACCTTTTGTACCTTACCTCTACAGCTATGATTTTTCCGTGAACCCGTTACATCTCAAATCCGTGACCAGATCAGTTTACTTCGCCAGTTTGAATGAGTAATACTCGTCTAATCTGGACTCAAATGGCATGGTCAGCTCAATCATTATAATCTAGTGTGACGATGGGTATTGTACAATGTATCTGGTCGTCTTCGAGATCGCCTAATGCTTTCCAGGTATGTTCCTTGCCCAGGTAGATCTACTGCAATCTCCCAGTCAAGACTAGATTGTAAACTGATATTTGATTTGAGTTGTGCTGAGGTCTCTGCACTCAGAAAGTATGTGATTGTGATACTCGGTCTGACACTGCTGTTCTTCTTCAATTTGGCCAGGTCTGTTGTAGCAGCTAGCTCATTTAGCACTCTGTTGTGGAGCCATGTATATCGCCCTTGCCCTAACGGCATCTTTGGCACGAGGTGATCATATTCTTCTTACTTACTTACTTAGTCGTTCCCCTTCTACCGTGAGGTTTGGAAGAGAGAGCGCCAGACTATCCTATCGGCTGTCTTCCTCCTGGCCTGGTTCCATTCTAGTCCTCCCTCCTTCAAAGATTGTCTAATGTTGTCCTCCCAGAGGACCCTGGGTCGTCCTGTGGGTCTGGATCCCTGGCTCTTTGTTTCCCATGCTTGTCGTGGTAACCGATCTTCTCCCATTCTGCAGACATGGCCAAACCATCTGATACGGGGGCGTTGTATAAACTTGAACTTGTAGTTCTTCTGATATAGTTATTCGCTTGGGTTCATCTGCTATTATTCCCTCATTACATGCACCAGTGCCGATAAGGGTTTGGCATTCAGTCCTCAACACAATCTTAATCTTCAACATCAATGATGCGGCAAAGGCCAAGTTGGACGTTTTGACAACACATTTATTAACATCTCGAAGCTCCAAATAATTCATAGAAGATATGCTCATATGTTATTGGCATCAATTAGTCAGTCTATAGCGTCGCTAGACAGTCTGCTACTGAAACAATGTCCTCGACATTTTCATGCAGATTTATTTAAAGTCACAACTCACTTGTATCATATTCAGAATTCCATTCTCACAATAATCTAGCATCGACCCAATGAGGTATACGGGCGATCTAGAGGTCGAACACCTTTGGAATCTGTAGAAATTAAAACATCTAGTAGCTCGACACATATACGTCCGTCCACCTTGAAACACACACAGAAAAAGCCTAGAAGGATCTTTCACTTCTGCTAACTTAGACCGTAGACTTTTGCAACTACGCCCCAAAAGGCAGTGACGTACTTCTGGGTAACCCAGGATACCGTACATCAACAACATGGTTCATAATCGAGCCTTATTTGATATCGACAGATATGTTATGAGTTTTAATCATAACACCATCTTAGTTGGGACTGTTCTACTTGGGTCTGCAGGGGGTGGGATTTTAGGCCTTAGGTCTGGTTGCGGACCATGTCTCTTCTTGTTACTTCAACCACCTTCCTCAGATATCTCATTTCTGAGGTTTGGATCTGGCTTTTGTTGGTTGTAGTCATTGCCCATGACTCGCATCCATATGTCAAGACTGAGACATAGGTGGAGTGGTATACAGCCATCTTCGTTTTCTTACCAACCTCTCTTGCTGATGAATCCTCGATTTATGGCCTAAAAAAGGCTCCCAGCTGCCCCTTCTTGAGTGGCCAACTCTTCTTTGATGCCTCCCTTTCGGTCTATAATAGCTCCGAGGTATTTAAAGTGGTCGACCTGCTCCAGGACCTGTCATCCCAGCTTAATCTGATGTCTTCTTTCTTCTCATGATATCACCATGGATTTTGCTTATGACCATCACTCTCTTCTCCAGCTCTTCCTTCTAGACTTGCAAGTTGGATTGGATATGTGCCTCTGATTTAGCAATGTCGTAGATTTTTGATAGGAGAATTAAGACTTGAGTTGGTCCCTTCTGAATAGATTGGAATGAGTGATAGTCACAGTGTGAGATAGAAATACAAAATAGATTTCCACGAGTGAGATGGTAGAATTGTGATAGAGGCTGTCTCTGAGAGCGAGAAATCTTCTCTCTCTCTCACACCTATCTTCTACGACAGATCTAGAGTAGTCATACAGTCTAACACATATACATTACACACACACACACACATATATATATATATATATATATATATATATATATATATATATATATATATATATATATATATATATATATATATATATATATATATATCCACTCACGTGCATGCACATTCAAGTGACGACAGGTAGACACACAGACGTAGGAAACTATAACAAATGATTATATAGATATTTAGAACGAGTTGACCAACATGCTGATTAATTTATTGTTAAGTTTATTTATCATTTGTAAACTTACGTCACAACATGTAAAATACATCAAGCATATACAAAAAAACTCATAAACAAAAAATCAAGAAATGCTACAAGAATGATAGACCCGTTGGTATGGTCCTTCCCTTGATGACAGTCCCGTTAGAAGAAAGTGATAGTCCAAAGAGTCACAGATACATATGATTTAGTCTAAAATTCTTCCCCCTTTAAGGTATGAACAGACTGGATACTCTGATCTAGTATAAGGGAATATATAGATATATAGTTAGCAATACCTTGCATAAAGAAATGTTATGACAGCAGAAATGAATGTGTGTCAAAATACCACCATAACGGGATGGCTCAGTCCAGCATTCGCTCTATTCATTCAACTGTGCTCACGTGCATTTTTCAACAACAACAAAAAATTATTTTTAGGACTTTCCCATACAGAATCTTCAATGGTAATCTTGGCCAAGAAAACCCCAGGTCCAAAAAAGACGGGTTGAATTCACTACTTCCGGGACCGTTCTCTTGGGAATACTATTGTTTTGGATGTCTGTTTAAGTCACATAAAATTGTACAGGCACGAGCGTTTATAGCTAGCACAGTGTCAACATCTTAGTTTTCAAACGACCCCAGGTCGGCACTTTCCCACTTTTTCTCAATATAGGAATTTAGTTGGTAACACCACCACTTGTCAACAGTGTCGGGAAATTTACCCCCCCCCCCCAAGGCGGAAAAATGACTAGAGTTTTCCCAGGAAGAATCAAATCACCCCGATGACCCGTTACTTATTTAACCTCTTTAAAGTTCTTGTAAAAGTTATACATCAAATCTTTCAGGTAAGAATGTTTGTTGTTTTCTTCACTGATTTATCTCTTTTACTCAAACCTGGCAAAGTTTGGGTACCACCCCCACTATATATACCCCCACATATCAAATACTTATACATACTATAACTGATAATTTAAACTGCAAGCGTAGCTTGTCTTATCATTTAAATTTTCTCGTGAAATAAGTGATATATATAAAATCATCAATCCTCATGAATTAGGAACACCTACGTGTTCCGTCACCACTCATGAAGCTTCTAGCATTTATAAGTTAGTTTAGAAAAATTACTCTCGTCTGATATTTAGCAGTTAAAGTTAATTCCTTATGGCTACCTGGCTTTAAGCTAGAAATTATACTTTATTCTGTTTTCCACTATAACTCATCAGCTAGAGAATATAACCGACTTATAAATATTCATTCTGCACAAAAGAAACTAGTGAAATATGAAATAAGCGATTATAACTTTATCACTTCACAAAATACTAGATATAATATATTTTTAGCTCAAACAGAACTACAGGTAGTCGCACAACTTAGAATCATACGCTGAATATTTATGGAAGTCTAGAAGTTCGACAAATTGTCGAAACAAACTGAGAAACTTCGCTATACAGCTTATTCTCTTAGCACGAAACGTCCTGTCTACTGCGAATTTAGGAGCGAGAATGAAAATCTAGTTTCAAACTCTGGTTATATCTATTACCAGACAAAGAGGTAAACGTTTATTTCGCCAAACCGAAATAATCCTCCTTTCCGTCTATAACACTACGTTTAACACCTAAACGCATGCCGTAACTGCCACCTACTGACCGAGAGGTCGCGTGTCATTTGCGAATCTCAGACAACCCGTCTCCAGTGCAGAAACAGTTATTCACACCTCCCCGAGAAACTCATCCTGAGAACCATAACTGAGACTTTGCTTTCTCGCACCTTACGCCAAAACTGGCCCTGGAGCGTGAGTGTCATATCACCTGACACTGAGAATCTCCCATTAGAAACTACATGTCAGATGCGAACTCCCAGACAAATGTCTGAAACGACGCGTTACGTAAGAACTGCGTTCTCAGTTTTGAGAAAAGGAACAAGTAAACGTTAGAATGGAAAAATAGTAATGTATATAGTCGCAAACGAACGAATGCGAAAAACACCGGAAAAAAAGGAAAGAGTGATAATAATTAGAGAACACGGGTGGAAGAAAAGAAGAGGAAAATATAGAAAATTCAATGAACATAACTCTCCGTGACAAGCAATTAGGACAACATCATCAGCAAATGCCAGCTCTGAAATACAGACCCGTCTCATCTTCCAGTACCTCTCTCCTTACATGCCTTGATGACATCGTCCATGAGGAGTATGAAAAGATAAGGTGACAAGATATCACCTTGTGTTACACCAGTGATGGTCCTGAACTCTTCTGACTTATGGTTTGCTGTTCCTACATAACGTCTGCAAGACTTGTAGAAGCTCAGTATAGCATGAATCAGATGTGCTAGAATGTTCTTCCTTGCCAAACAGTCCCAAAGTTTGCTCCAAGGGACCCTGTCAAACGCCGTTTCCAGATCTAAGAAACAAAGATGGATCTCACTCTTATACTCAAGGGCCTTTTTCATTCAGATGTCTGAGTGTGAAGATTAGGTCATATTCTTCCATAGGTTTTATTTTTTTTCTCGTCATTCTCATTTTGTTATATATATATATTTTCTGTGTCTGCGCTGGTATTGAACGTTATGATTGTCGCTCGCAAACACACCTTTTTCTATTTAATTTTAATATCGTGGTTAAATACAATTTTAGCACCGCCGGCCTGACATAATCCCTTGAATCAATAAAATAGATATTCCACGTTTGATACCAACATTAGGGTCAAGGACATAGTTTTCTATAAAAAGATACAAGGAATGTAGCCGATAATAGCCCAGCTAGAAATAAAGTTGTCTGTGCTTTGAAGAAGGTGCTCACGTTTTCATCTCTTTTGTGGGGCCACAACGAGAATCGCTATGACTAAAACACCTTCACTGAATCAAACGCATTGTCGCGCTCCTGCCGCGTTCCCCCACGGCCGACCCACACCAGGCAAACTCTTAGCGGCCCGCCCGCCCCTCCGGTATGGCCAC